>JANAVB010026998.1:1093946-1136497 GCA_029216955.1 Iris pallida
TCGGCCTCTGTGCAAACTTCTCGATTACTTTGTGCACGCTCGTCAGATCGAGACGAAACTTACGCCAACAGGACCGTATCATTTTTCTGGTCCTGTATGCCAAGTTTGGTCCAATTCTGAGACAGTTGATTGGATCGCCGTTTCGCGGGCCCCACAATCTAATTCAACGGGCGATTTTGTACACGGCCCACCGGAATCCAAAACTAGACATACAGTTGGGTTCGTTTCGGAAAAACAAATCCGTAGACGTGTAGTTTGATGACTTTAGAGACCATTGACTCTGGCACATTTTTCGGTACAAAGCGGGTCCAACGGCGGACACCATTTTTGCCCGAAATTACCGTTTTGCCCCTGTATCCAGAATTGGACTTAAGGACAGGCAATCCTAGCTAATTTGACTATTCTGAGAATATTGGCAATATTTGTTTCAGCTTTCGGAGACAGTTGTGAGATGTGGACTTATTTGGCTCACTAGTTGACTATATTTTGTGGGATCTGCGTGCAACCTCCAGGAAAGTATACCTTGCCTTCCTCTACAGTTTTACTTACATGCATTTCTTTTTATTTTTCAGTCATTTGATTGTATATGGACATGCTTTCGTGTTATTTTCTGTGGAGTTATTTTTATTGTTTATAGCCATGTTCATGTTTTGGCCATGTGTTTCGTGCTTGGAGTTTCTCACCAGTACCTTGCTTGAGTCGTGTCATAGAACGAGTACGTGTAGTGAACTGCCATAGCCTTGATTATCATTGTACACAACCAGAGAGTCCACACTCGGGACGAGGGTTGTTCGGTGCACCAGAGAGTCCACACACGGGACGAGGGTTGACCATTTACACCAGAGAGTCCACATACGGGACGAAGGTGTCTTGCCGTGAGCTAACCAAAGAATCCACACTCGGGACGAGGGTTAGTGCTTAGTTCAAATCCCTGAGTCCACACTCGGGATGAGGGTTTGGTTCTTCCATCGATCTCGTATTTATCGTTCATCCGGCAGTTCATTTACGCGTAGTTGTTCTAGTGTTCGTGTTCGTATTCGTGTTCATGTTCGTGTTCGTGTTCGTGTTCGTAGTCATTATCTTGTTCTTTCTTGTTTATTTTCTCATGCATGATAAAACTGTTAGATAGGTATGTATATTATGTATCTTGCTATGTCGTCTGAGGACCTGATGATCTCCTCAGGTTTAGCGATTGTATGGAGTTAGCTAGTAGTTCTGGATGGCGAAAGATTTATGATTCTTGCGGGATTCAAGTATCGCTATTGTGTTTATTATCTGCTCGTGCTTTCATACCTTATCATGGGATATCATGTTTCTTGATTCAGTTTTAGACTCTTGTTACTTTCTTTAGAGTCTTATCGAACATATATGCTAGTGGGCTGCAGACCACGACCCATACTTGTTCATTCTTGTTTATTATTCTTATTGTGGATTGAGATAGTTTTGCCTTGCCTCGATGCCCATTGCCATAGCCGTGATAGTGTTTACGTATTCGAGTCGGGCTGGAGTCCGCTTGATGCGTAGCTGGCTTGCTCACGCTCTCGCGTTCGAAAAGCGGGTGCTGGTCGTGACAGAAACGGAAGCTTTTCTTGATCTGGTTCGATTTGCTTCTAATTTCTATGAGGAGTAGGGAGTGATCTGATTCGGTGGTGTTGTGGTATGAGAGACTGGAAATAATCTCCAAATTCGACCACTTCAAGTTGATGAGGGCTCGGTCAAGGCGAGAGTATTGTCTACGAGCTCCTTCTTGTATGTTGCACCAGGTGAAGGCACTGTCGTTGTACTGAAGGAGAGACCGGTGAGTGCTAAAAATGAAGTAGGTGAAGTCGTGAATGGTCGACGGAGGGGGGACGACCTCCCGACTTCTCATCTCTGTAAGTAATAGCGTTGAAATCACCAACACAGAGCCAGAGGAGGTTGCTGTGGTTAAGATGGGTGTTCATCAGGTCGTCCCACAGCTGTCTATATTTTGGAATGTCACAACTACTATGAAAGACAGACAAGAGGGAGCAGGAATGGAGCATGGGATGCTCCACCCAACACGAGAGGGTCTGTTTTGAGTCGTGGATGATGTCGATCTTCACGTTGGCTGTGAATATGATCCAAATATTGTGACAGCCAACGATAGCCGAGGAGAAGCCTAACTGCAACTGGATGGACCTGAGTTTGTTTGGGGAAATTTTTGGTTCAATAATCACGAGAATATCGATTCTATAAATTTTTTGAGACGGTTTAATCTTCTCAAGGTGGGTTTATTGGCAAGGCCCCTGACATTGCAAGAGAGGATATTAAGCATCGAGGTTGCTGGGTGGAGGGGGGTTTGTTGAGCTTAGCTGCGAACCTAGTGGTCCTGGCTAAGACCTCTTTATAACTTCCCCTGTTTGCTATTTTCGTGGTGGATGCTGGCTTTCCGACCACCTTTATAATTTTGTCTGTCTCCCCGTTCGGGTGCATGTAGACCTCTCTGGCAATTTTCTCTACAGCTCCGAAGAAGCTGTTCGTGCTGCCGATTCCAGCGTCTAATGCTTGTTGCATTCTGGATACTTGTGCCTGGCCAATGTTGACCAAGGCATCCATGCGGATGTTGGTCACATTATGGAATAAAGTGGGGGTGACTGAGTCAGAGGGTTGGGTGTCCTCCTTTTCCGTCAACGTCGTAGAGTTCTCCGATGATAAAGGTTCCACTGAGGTGTCTGCCTCCCTTTCTGTGTCACCATAGTTTATTGTTTCCTCTTCCAAAATGTTAGCACATGTGGGTATTAAGTTCCTTGAAGATTACATGTGGGCTCTGAAGCGAGTATGTCAAATTTGTTGGCATGGTTGATGCCTGAGGGATTGTATGTAACGATGGCTCTTCCCTGGGGAGCTTGTTCTTGGATATAGGAGTTACCGGTGATGGCTTCAAACAAGATGTGAGATTTGGGTAAAGGTAGGAGGGGGGATTGCTGAGGTTTCTTGGGTGCTTGAGTGGGAGCCACCTTTCGGATCACCTTTTTCTTCAGTTCTGGGTGCACATGGAAGCAATGCTCGATAGAGTGGCCATGCATATGAAAGTGTTTGCAGAATATGATATTGTTATCGTATATAATTTTTTCAGTGTGTGTCTTGTTGCCGAGCGAGATTTGGATATGGTTGGGGAGATCCTTCGAAAAGTCAAGTTCTATGCAGATTTTAGCATAGTTTCCCTTAGAGGCTGCGAGTTTCTTCGGCTGACGCCACAAACGTCTCGAATGAGTTGGCAATCCTCCTCAATTTTTCGGGGGCAAAACAAATTAGGGGTAGGTTCGGAAGGGTGACCCACGCAAAAATGATCGCAAAATCTTCGTTAATGTTGAAGTCCGGGGACCATTTGACAATTTTCATGATGTGAGTATCTATCCTGCTTGTGCCTCTCGTCCCGACCTTCTTGTGATCACTCTCCGAGGAGGGGTGGAGGCACATGTGTTTGGGATCCATGGGTGCTACCCTCTACCCCGAAGAGAGACCCCAGCTGGCGATCACTTTCTGGACCCGTGACAGCTTCGGGCATCTACTGGAGAATTTAAGAACAAAAGTGAACGGAAACGAAGTTGACAAGGACGAGATTTTTGATGAGGAGAATGGCACCAAAATCTCGTGGATATCAAATGGACGAGCATATTCAATCTCAGGCAGCTCCACCTCAGATAGAGGCTGGAAGTGCTTGGTGGCACGATCTGGGCAGAGTTTTTCAGTATAAGATGGTGCAGGGGGTGACGGTGGCGTTTGGAGCGCTCACAGGCCCAAGGTACACTAGGGCAAGCCCACTCGAAGTCTGGGTGGCGGCAGAATAGGGTTGTGCGCCACCTGAAGAGGTCCCTGTGTGAAGAGCACTGGAAAAGAGAGAGGAAGAGCGCCACAACATGATGGCGCCAAGAATGAGGGGTGATAAGGCGCAAGGCCAGGGAGTGCTGAATCGAGCGCGCAAGGATAGGGGACCACGCCATCTGGAGAAAGTTGGAGGCTCGTATGTTCTGCGTCCAAAACAAGATGCGCATGGTCCATGGTACCGCGAGGGATGCGTGAGGGCACAAACTCACACGCGCCATTCGACAGAGGGTGAGGGGCGCTACCCACAATTATCACTTCCCGTTCCCGAAATACATATTCTAAATATATGTATTGCTGGAATGTATTTATTTAATATTTATCATATATTGCTCTGTAATTAAACCCTTTTAATTTCATGTTAATTTATTTCCTGCAATTTTATTTCTGTATTTTATTTCCTATTTTTACACTCCGTTTTAGCTATGCTTTGGGTTCGGCTTGGATTGGATTAGTAAGTTGGTTCATCATGAACCGAAACAAATCCCCACCTACCACCACCCCTTCCATTTAAAGCCCACCCCTTCTCTCTCTTCATTACTTCACCATTAATCTTCTTCTTCATCATAACTCCTCCCCCACCTACTCAGCCGCCAAGGCAAGTACAAACTTTCTTCTTGATGGATCACCATTATTATTGTTCCATCATCTTCCTTACTTGATTTTGAGCCTCTTTAGTACTTAACATTTTCAATTTCCCTGATTCATTTCTTGTAGATCTAAGTTTTGTGCATTTTCGGATTTCTTAGGTTTTGATCTAGTAAACTTTGTTATCTTTAAGTTTTGATGGTTCCATGTTGTAGAGAATTTCGTTCTACCCTATTTTGACCTATGGAAGTCCGGATTTGGGCTTGGAATGAAGGATTTATGGAGCTCAGAAGCAATGACTTCCCATGGTTCTTCTTCCCAGAAAGTGGAGAAGAAGAACAGTACTTGACCGCATGAGTTTTCATGCAGCAAGTCTTCTTATACATTTTCCAGCCGTATGGCAGTTTCGGCCGCAAAAAGCTATCTGGCCGTATGGACCATTTCAGCCGCATGTGCCATTTTTTTTTAGCCGCATGAGCGCTTGACGTTCCTGGTCGCATAAGGACCCGAGTCCTATTTGGCCGCACGTGACTTAACTCTGGCCGCATGGAACTTCCCGTTCCCGGCCGCATGATTTATTAGTTTCTTGGCCGTATGAACTCGTCCAGCCGCATATACATTCAGTCCATCTCAGCCGCATAGGCCTGGCGATTCTTGGCCGCATGGGCGCAAGTCTTTTCCGAGCCGCATGGGGCTTGCTATCCCCCAGCCGCATGGAGTTTTTCTTGGCCGCATGGGCGTAAGTCTTTCCGAGCCGTATGGGGCTTGCTATCCCCCAGCCGCATGGAGTTTTCCTTGGCCGCATAGGTGCATGTTACCCATAGCCGCATGAGACCCCTTTAGTTTTGGTCGCATAAGTTCAGGATTATTTTTGGACGCATAAGCTCCTGTTGATTTAGTCGCAAGAAACCCAGCTCCTTATAGCCATTTGGCCTTATTGCATGACTGATTTGGCCGCATAAGGCATGGGATCCTGATTCGATTTTGGTCGCATAAGGATCCTGACTTATCTAGCCGCATAGATGGGCATCCATTTACTGCCATTCATTGTGCCTTTTTACTATTTCTTGTCCTGAATTAACATTAATTGTTATCTTGGCATTAATTAACATTGATTATTATTAATAATTGATCATACGTTCCTAATTGGAACTAAGAGACTGGCTAGTCGTCTTATTGAATTGAATGAATGAGACACGTTCATATTATGAACTATTGTAATCTACTGGCTAATCCCGAACCTCGGCATACAGACACATGCAGGCTTCAATCTATTTATTTATTTATTTATTTATTTTTTACAAACAGCAGCATGTGTACTTTATGGTCAAGGCATGATTATTTCGTGGTTAATTTTGATTGTTGCATTACGCTATGTAAGACCTACAACCTAGCCGCACGGGTATCGTTGTAGAGTTGTGCATATCGTACCCCGTACGCAAGTACTCATTCTGAATGATCATGATCCACGGCATGGGATTTCAATCAACATAGGGGCTATTAAGTTAAATAAAATAATGATTGCATGGAGAGAATGGATTCCCGAGTTCTTACATGGCAGCCCTCTTGGGACTAGTAGCGCCCGACAGGCCGGCTGGTCCCCACAGATACTACAAATCTGCCACACGGGCAGGGAGCGGTATCTGGTTATATTATTTATTGTATATTGTATATTGATGACGGGCGTCCCGCTGGGACTCGTCTAATTCATGATTGGCACAATTGATTGACTGGGTAAACTAGCCTTGCTTGTACATAGTAAGAACTGAGGAATCCCTATTGCATAATTCCAGGATAACTTGGAGCTCACAGTAGCAAGCCGTAGTAGTTGCATGGCCGTTTAAATTGATTTGTTCGTGTACTGTCTCTACTCTGATGACTAACTAAGATGATCAGAATATCAGGACATGACGGGTCAACTTCTGTCCTTGTTTGGTTGGGAGGTTGGTTCGAAGTGTCGTGATGTGATGTGAATCCCAGTAGTCACCAGAGATCTATTTATTATATTTCCTATTACTGGTTTATTCCTCATATCGTGCTTCCTTGCGGTACTTGCTATTAGAGGTCTAACCTTTCTGGTTTTGCATGGCCAGATTTAGAGCCGGTCCCCGAGGATCCAGCTTACTTCTACCTCCAAGATGGTCAACACTAGAGGGATGATCGCAGGGGGACTCGAGTGGGTTTCTTACTTCCCCGCTCATTTTGTTATTTACTTAAAACTTTGCCGTTTGGCACCGACATGTTAGTCAGATTGTCTTGTACTTACTTTTACATGATTGTAACTAAAGTCATGCTGCAGCTGATAAACAATTGTGTATATTTCGCTACATCATATGGCTATGTTTTGTAAAGCCAGATATCAAGAACATCTTGATTAAGCGTTTGGGACGCCTTACTGCTTCATCTTACATGTTCTCTATTTCTGTTTCTTGTTCGAATGATTAAGACAATAGATGTGAAGTGACCATAGGGAGACTTTCATGTAGTATGCACCCCCTCGTCTTGTAGACAGCATTGATCGTATTATACGGTATTCATCTGCCCGTAATACGTAGCTGGCTGAGTCATTCCCCCGCTCTCCAGTATTCTGGTTCTGGGCCGTGACAACAATGGAAGAGGGCGCTACCAGGAGAGAGGGCGTCAGGGCCAACAGGTCCGCTGGCAAGGCCAGACAAGACGAATGGCATGCGGTCGGGAGGGGGGCGGTGGGGGACGGACCAGCCGCAGCCGGACCGAAGATGAGGCGGGGAGTGCCGAGTGCGACAGAGGAACCGACAGGACCTCGGTGGAAAGAGGAAAGCAGGAAAGCAGGAAAGCACGTCTCCCGAATGCGCAGCGGCGGCATGATCAGTGCCACCAGGGTACGTGACTTCCGGACTCGCGCAACTCAGAAAAGAGGTGCCACAAGGTAGTAGCGTGTAAGGGATCTCACCAGACAGACCATACGAGGAGCTCGTGAGGAGCACAGAGCTGACCTGCCCTGCTCCCACGGGAGCAGAAGGCCACAAAGTCAAAGGAGATTTTGAATTCGAACAGGGGATAGCTGCACACCTAGGAGAGAGAGCCGGTTGGGGAACCGAGGTGGCAGCAGGAGCAACTCCCGAGGGGGCCAGGCACGGTTCCCGAAGCGGACGGCTTGTATCCCGAATGGGGGCCTCGAGTTGGGAGCTAATCACCGTGCTGGGGGCAGAGGAAGGGCCGACCGGCGGCGGACCTCCAGGGATGGGGGCCAGGGAAGACCTCCCAACGCAGGGAGATCCGGAGACCCATAGGATCCGGGGGGTAAAGTTATATATATATATATATATATATATATATATATATATATAATTTTTTTTATATATAAAACTATATTTTATATATATATATTATATATTTATATAATATATAATATATATATATATATATATATATATATATATATATATATATATATATATATATATATATTATATATTATATAAATATATATATATATATATATAGAGCTGCGAAGACGGGCCGACGGGGCCGGCCGGCCCGTAACCCACCATAACCCACCTTTTGGCGGGGCGGGGTGGGCCGGCCCACCATTTTGGCGGGCTGAAAAAATTCCAACCCAACCCAACCCACCGGCGGGCAGCGGGCTAGGCGGGCTGGCCCGCTTAATTTTTTTAATTATTGTTTAGTTTCTTAAAAGGAAAAAAAATCATATATATAATATTTTCTACTCACTCTCATATGCATCAAATTACAAGTAAAATACAAGAAACATTATAATAGTAGATATTTCTTTAGAACACCTTCATTCATGTAAATAAATGACCAAATTTATTATTTTATACATCATTACTTGCATTAAATGAGAATTTTTATCATTTATAATACATATCTCATATATGTGCTAAATAAAAAAATTAAAAATTTTATAAAAAAAATAGATGGCGGGCCAACCCACTTGGCCCGCGGGCTAGCCAACTGCGGGGCGGGCTACTAGCGGGCCAGCCCACCTAGGCCCGCCTGTTTGGCGGGCTCCTAAATGCTCGACCCAACCCACCTTTTTGGCGGGCGGGGCGGGCCGGCCCAACGGGCTTAGCCCAATTTGACAGCTATATATATATATTATTTTTTTGTTTTTTTTAAGCAAACCGAACGTTTATTGATGTATCAGGCACAAAATGCCGAAGCCTATACAAGTAAGCGCGCCAAGCGCGAAGAAAAACAAAAGCTAAAATCCAACCGAGCGCCAGAGGGCGCTGCAGACGGCCTAACGCAAAGCCTGCTAAATATAATGCCCCAGAACCAGAATACTAGAGAGCGGGGGCATACATAGCCAGCTACGTATATTGAAGTGCAACCCACCTCGCTATACGGTCACGGCTGTCTAGATACATGAGGGTTTAACTACAAGCCATCAGTCTCATATGGTCATGAACGATCCTATTGTCTCAATCTCAAACAAGTAATAACAGTTACAAGATCTCAGAGCATCAAATATACAATAGTAAGGCATCCCATACATTACATATTTGGATGATCATGAAGCTAGTCGTACAAAATGTCAAGACTAGCAAGAGTTTCAGTCATATATGATCAACCCTAGGATCTGTTAATCATGTTACAGCCCGTGGGTAGACAGTAAATAAAGGTGCGATAAGAGCTAACACATGCTCGCCGGCTAAACGCCTCAAAGAATAATTTTACAATAGAGTGGAAGAGCCAAAAATAAACCCACTCGTTGCCAAGGTTACGCCTGGTGGTCACCATCTGGCTGGAAGGTAGGTAGATCCTCTGGAGCGGCTCCGATATCTGGCCATACAAAACTAGCTGAGTCAGACCCCAGAAAGAGCAAGTGCCACAAAGGAGGCTTCACTTAGGAACTAAAACCAGCATATAACAATTGAATATTAAAGATAATTATAAACAAAACTGATAATAATAGAGAGAACAATAATAAATTGAGTACGAGGAAACTATTCAAGTAGCCAGATTGCAACCCTTAAACCAAACAAGGACCAGGGTTGCAACCCTTCACCTGAATAGAAACCCATCTCAAATACTTGTTGGTAAGGTAATAAGATAATAAACGAAGAGAGGACACAGAACTACTCCGGGAGCCAGGTTACAACCCTTAAACCAAAAAAGGACCGGAGTTGTAACCCTTCGCCTGAACAGAACTAGACCCCTGATCTTTATTGTTAAGGCCAGTACAAATAATCATGCCATTGAAGTAAGGTTAAACATGAACATGGCATGGGGCACAATAAGACAATAAAGGAAGAGAGGACACAGAACTGTTCCGGGAGCCAGGTTACAACCCTTAAACCAAACAAGGACCGGGGTTGTAACCCTTCGCCTGAACAGAACTGGCCTCCTGATCATTATTGTTAAGGCAAGCATAAGTAATCATGACATGTCATAATCTTGTACAAGATCAGGATGAGACAAAGCTATACTAGACTCCATCCAATCAATCTCGGCCAAGCAAAGAGTACGGCTTGATACTTTAACTAATTAGGGTTATCACAGGCCTAGTTACTAGAAAGATGTAAAGAGATTATTCTAACAGCCACAAGCCCTGCAGACCATCCAGGTTATCCAGGTCGAATGTCCATTCATGAAAGGTGCAACACATGACTGTGTGTTGGAATTGTGCCCTACTCGTCGGTAGGCTACAAGTCCACTTAGTGACCCAGATAACGGGATCGCCTGTAGCTGGGAAATCTCTCCATGACTACTGGAATTTCTAGTTATTAGCCTTAGTCAATTTCAGTAGGTACCCCTGACCGTGGTATTCAGGGATCCCTATCCTAGACATGATGCTAGACAATACTGGTTTATTTGTACAAACACAATCGTCCACGGTGTCCAGTTCATTCATTCTTGTCATGTCAGGCTAGCTGTCTTAACGACAAATCGAGATATATTATGTCAGGTTTACTTGTCAAGAGTTTGCCATGGCGGGCCACTATTGTGTTCATGGAACATATACAAACTTTACATGATGCAAGCACTCTAGCAAGGGACCCAAGTTATATAAGCATAAATGTAAAATTCCAATATAATAAAAGGGTACAAGGCTACGGGAAAAGCCATGCAGCAAGGAAGAAAGTCTCATGCGGCTCGGGAAACACAGACTCATGCGGCTCAGGAGAATCGGGCTCATGCGGCTGGTAAGAAAGGGCACATGCGGCTCGGGAGAGCTCAAGGGTCTCATGCGACTCAGGAGAAATGGCTCATGTGGCAGCGTGAATGAGAGTCTTATGCGGCAATGGTGTACACGGGCTTAGGCGGCAGCGGGAAGGAAGGGCTCATGCGGCAGCGTGAATGAGAGTCTTATACGACAATGGGGTACACGGGCTTAGGCGACAGCGGGAAGGAAGGGCTCATGCGGCAGCGGGAAGGAAGGGGCTTATGCGGTAGGGACAAACGGGTTCATACGGCAGAAAGGGTGCGCGCTCATGCGGCTCGGGGAATTACTTGCATATGCGGCAGAGAAAAGGAAGGGCTCATGCGGCTCAGGAAAACAGAGCCTTATGCGGCTGGAGGGTCCCATGGCCTATGCGGCTGAGGAATTAAGGGGGATTTATTCGGCTCAGGAAATAAAGCCTTATGCTATGGGGCTTGCGGGTCTATGCGGCAAGAGTATGCAAGCTTATGCGGCAAGGATCAATAAGACCATGCGGCTGAGAGTTGCCAAGGCCTTATGCGGCAGCGAGGAGTTGACTTCATGCGTCCAGGAGACGCAGTGCCATGCGGCTGCGGGAGACGCGGGTTATGCGGCCAGGGGATAATGAGCCTATGCGGCTGGGAGACCAACAAGGCCATGCGGATCAGAAGCTGTTCTTCTTCTCTGCTTGTCCGAGAAGAAGAGCCATGAAGTCCATGGCTTCAAAGCTTCATAAATCCCTCATCCAAGGTCTGAATCCAGACTTCCATAGGTCAAAATGGGATAGAATCAAATTCTCTACAACATGGAACCATCAAAACTAGATAATAACAAGGTTAGATAGATCAAAATCCAAGAAATCCGAAAATATAATAAACTTAGATCTACACAAATTGAACCATGGAAATTAGAAATGATAAGTATTAAAGTGTGTTAGAAACTCGTGAGGAAGATAATGGAACAATAAAAACTGAGTTCCTCCATGAAGCAAGATGCACTTGCCTAGGCTCTCTCTCTCTCTCTCTCTCTCTCTGGTAGGTGAAGAGAGTAATGGTGGAGAAGAAGTAAATGAAGAAGAAGTAAATGAAGAGAGAGAAGGAGTGGGCAGCTATAAAGGAGAAGAGTGGGGGTAGGTGGGGGGTTTGGTCCATATGAAGAAAAACCAATCCAAACCGAACCAAGCCAACCAAGCCGAACCAAGCAAGAGAAATACCAAGATAAACCATGCCAGAAAACATGCAATATACGTATACGTATACCAAAATACGTAATACGAACCACGGTCGTTACAACTCTACCCACCTTAAAAGAATTCCATCCTCGAAATTTAATCAAGATGCTAGAGAAGCAAGGACGAGCTATACTAATCACAGGCAGGCCATAACAAGGCAATCAATCAAGCAATCATTCATTCAAACAAGGATTTGAGAGAATAAGGCATAAGGAAGACATTATACCTTACGAGTCAAACAGGTCGGGATATCGCGATCGGATATCATCCTCACGCTCCCATGTTAACTCATCCAAAGAGTGATGACCCCAAGTAACACGGACTAACTTAATAGTCTTGTTCTTGAGTATCTTCTCCCTCTGGTACAATATAGAAACGGGCCTCTCCTCGTACGAAAGGTTGGTACCAACAACCAATTCCGAATGATCCTGGATGTGGCTCGGGTCTGGGATATACCGTCGTAGTTGGGATACATGGAACACATCATTCACCTCACGTAGCGACGGCAGAAGAGAGAGACGATAGGATACATCACATACTCGCTCCAGAATATCGAACGGTCCTATATACCTAGGACTAAGCTTTCCCCGTACGCCGAAACGAATGACGCCACAGTTAGGCAAAATCCTCAGAAATACATGGTCGCCGACAGAAAACTCAAGAGGGCGCCGATAAGAATCAGCCCAATGGTGCTGGCGATCTTGGACAACTCGAAGATGATCTCAGACTCTCCTAACCACCTCAACCGTCTGAGCAATCATTTCTGGACCAAGCATCTGCCTCTCTCCAACATCATCCCATGCTAGCGGGGATCGACACTTCCTACCATACAGTGCCTCGAACGGTGCCATCTGGATACTAGCCTGGAAACTGTTGTTGTACGAGAACTCCACCAGGTACAGGTGATCTTTCCACGAACCACCGAAGTCGAGCGTACAAGATCTCAATATATCTTCCAAGGTTTGTTTGGTACGCTCCGACTGACCATCTGTCTGCGGGTGATAAGCTGAGTTGAACTGGAGGTGAGTTCCCAAACTCTCCTGCAGACTGCACCAAAAGTGCGACGTAAATCTTGAATCTCTGTCCGAAGTGATGCTGACTGGTACACCGTAATATTTGACGATCTGCTTGAGGTACATCTTCGCTAGCTGAGCCGTCGACTGACCAACTCTGAACGAGAGAAAGTGAGCCACCTTCGTGAGCCTGTCTATAATGACCCAAATAGCATCTCTACCTGCCGGGGATCTAGGTAATCCAGTCACGAAATCCATGGTTACATGCTCCCACTTCCATTCTGGAATTGGCAAGGGCTGAAGAATTTTAGCTAGTCTCTGATGTTTAGGTTTAACTTGTTGGCAAACCAAACACCGAGAGACAAACCGGGCTATCTCCCTCTTCATGCCATTCCACCAAAAGTGATGACGGATATCACGGTGCATCTTCGTACCGTCGAGATGAACCGAATACTGAGAACTGTGAGCTTCTGCCATGATCTCCTGTCTGATATCTCCACTAGGGATACAAAGATGCTTCCTATGTCGAAGTGTACCGTCTTCATAGATACATAATTCGGGTCTTCGTTCTGCCTCACACTCTGCTCTGAGCCGCTGAAGCTTGGAATCTGTTGACTAAGCCATCCGGATCCTTTCGATTATAGTGGACTGAATTTGCATACTGGCCATCAATGCCACACTGGTAGGAAGGACAACTTCTATACCCATCTTCTGAAGATCTGCTAACAACTCAGGTTGTGCTGTTAGAAAATAAACTCCGGCTCTCTTGCTCAGCGTATCTGCTACTACATTGGCCTTTCCAGGATGATACTGCAAGTTGACATCATAATCCACAAGTAACTCTAGCCACCTTCTCTGACGCATGTTAAGATATTTCTGAGTGAAAACATACTTCAGGCTCTTATGGTCGGTGAAAATCTCTACCCTATCTTCGTACAGGTAGTGCCTCTACAACTTAAGTGCAAACAGTACCGCTGCCAGTTCCAAGTCATGGGTTAGGTAATTCTTCTCATGATCACGAAGTTGACGTGACGCATAAGCTATTACCTTTCCATGTTGCATCAGAACACATCCTAAGCCTCTGCCTGAAGCATCACAATACACTAAAAATCTCTCGGTTCTATTTGGAAGCGTAAGAATAGGAGCCGTCATCAAACCTCGCTTCAACTTCTCAAAAGAATCCTGGCACTCTGCTGTCCAAGCAAACTGCACATCCTTGCGGGTCAACTGGGTCAATGGCGCTGATATCCGAGCAAAGTCTGAAACAAATCGCCGGTAGTAGCCGGCCAAGCCAAGAAAACTGCAAACTTCTGCAACTGTGCTAGGTACCGGCCACGTCTCAATTGCCACCATCTTCTGGGGATCCACTTCTACTCCTCCTCTGGTGATGATATGACCCAAGTACGAAATGCGATCGAACCAGAACTCGCATTTACTAAACTTGGCATACAACTGGTGCTCCCTGAGAATCTGGAGAACCATACGGAGATGCTGCTCATGCTCCGTCTCACTCTTGCTGTAGACCAGGATGTCGTCTATGAACATAATCACGAACTGATACAAATACGGCATGAAGATGCGATTCATGAGGTCCATGAATACGGCCGGTGCATTGGTTGCTCCAAATGGCATTACAAGGAACTCCTAATGCTCATATCTAGATCTGAAAGCTGTCTTTGGGATGTCTTGCTCTCTGACTCTGATCTGATAATATCCTGACCGTAAATCAATCTTCGAGAACACTGCTGCCCCCTTGAGTTGATTAAATAAGTCATCTATCCTCGGAAGAGGGTATCTGTTCTTGATTGTCACTAAGTTCAAGGTACGATAATCAACACATAATCTAGACGTACCATCATTCTTTTTTATAAGAAGCATCGGGGCTCCCCAAGGCGATCCACTAGCACGAATGAATCCCTTGGTTCTGAGTTCTTCAATCATCTTGTACAATATCTCTAGCTCTGACGGTGCCATCCTGTAGACTCTCTTTGATACTGGTGCTATCCCTGGGATCAAGTCTATGGTGAACTCGATCTCTCGCTCTGGCGGCATTCTTGGAAGCTATTCTGGGAAAACATCTAGAAACTCCTCGACTATCCGAGGTAACTGTACTGCTGCTATTGCCATCCGTAACACTGGAGGAGAAGGTTCAACTTTGCCTCAGGAAAAGGAAAACTCTGGCTCACTAGGAATGCTAAAAACAACCCTGCCAATATGGCAGTCTATCCTAGCATACTGGTCTCTCAACTAATCCATCCCTGAGACCACATCATAATCGGCCATCGGGAACTCTATCAATCTAGCGGGGAACTCTCTACCGCTAACTACGATCCGACACGAGAAAAATACTCTATCTACTCCCACAAGTCCATTACCAGTAACTATATTGAGCCTTACTGATAATGACTCGAGCTCCAGTCCTATCCGTGTCTGAATTGTGCAGACATAAACGAATACGAAGCACCAGAGTCAAATAATACTGAAGCTGGAAAGGTGTTGACGAGAATAATACCTGCCACCACCTCACCTGGTGCTAATCCTTCTTCTTCCATGGTCAAAGCCAGCACTTGACTATGCCCTCTGGGTGCGGGTCCCCTCTGCTGAAAACCTCTCTGGCGATTCTGGGTCTGGGTTTGGGATTGGGCATACTGCTGTGGTCTCTACTGTTGGAATGCATGGGCCTGCGTCGGCAATGGCCATGAGAACGGGTACTGCTGCTGCTGTTGGACTGGTGCTGGTCCTCTCACCGAAGGACTAGAAAAAGCTGATGAAGATGAACTCCCTCTGTTCGGGCAGTTCCCAATCCTGTGGTCCGGGGTACCACAAACCAAGCACAATCCTTGTGCTCTACGACACTCTGATATCACATGCCCTGGCTTCCCATAATATGAATATCCCACTGCGGAAGAGTACTTCTGCTTCTGCTGCTGAGGGTACATCAGGATTGAATGTTGAACCGACGTCTCTGAGGCCGTCCGCCTTGGAGCTCCAATGGTTAAAGCCGTAGCTGCCGGGGCTGGTGCTGAAGACTGGTTCATCTAGCCATGGGATCACTTTCGACCCCCGGTCCTATCTACGATCCTCTGGGAGGTATACTCATACCTCCTGGCTGCTCTCAACACTGCATCAAAAGTCTGATGCTCAAACTGCTCCACTGCCAATAAAATCTCCAGGTGAATTCCCTACTGGAACCGCTGGGCTTTATCAAACTCGGTCGCTACCAAGGTGGGAGCAAATCGACTAAGTCTCGAAAACTAGGCCGCATATCCATCGACCGTCCTGCCCATCTGCTTCAGATTGGTGAACCTCGTCTATAGATCGTACCGAGCTACAACATCGAAATACTTGGTCTGGAATCTCTCTCTTAATACTGTCCATGAATAGGTGCCAATAATCCAACGTCCTGTGCTGTCCACCAGCTACGGGCAAGATCCAATAACTGCAGACACACTACGGCCACCTTCTCATCTTCTGGAGTCCTGGCTGCTTCTAGAATCGCCTCTGTGTCCTGAAGCTATGCGTCTGCGGCAATAGCATCTTCACTGCCGTCGAAGAAGGGAGGGTTCAAGCGCTAGAAGCTGTTGGCCGTGCTGTTACCCTGATGATCTCCTCTGGTCAGAGCATCTGCCACTGTTTGGTGTAAGGCATCTCCTCGCCGATCTTGGAAGCTAACAATGTCCTGATGACACCCACCAAGGTGCCATCATCAGGCTCTGCAGGATGGACGGGCTGAACTGGTGGCTCTTGACCCCCAGTAGGCATGACTCTGGAGGCTACTTCTGAATGCTGGACTAGATCTCCGGGTTGCTACTGGTCCACGGAAGGTGCTCCGCCTTGCCGATCGGTAGGACCAGGAACAATACTGCTGAATAAGATGACATAGGGAACAATAAGGAAGGACCAGGACAGATCAAAGATACAAGCATGTGATCAGGTCAAGATTTTAGGGATTAAGAGGATACGAACAGAGATCAAGGGCGGGTACTGATTGAGACATCTATTCGGTGAAACCTCACATATCTTGATTTATAAGACCTGTATGGGCTACCACTTAAACTATGTAATGCCCCAGAACCAGAATACTAGAGAGCGGGGGCGTACATAGCCAGCTACGTATATTGAAGTGCAACCCACCTCGCTATACGGTCACAGCTGTCTAGATATATGAGGGTTTAACTACAAGCCATCAGTCTCCTATGGTCATGAACAAGCCTATTGTCTCAATCTCAAACAAGTAATAACAGTTACAAGATCTCAGAGCATCAAATATACAATAGTAAGACGTCCCATACATTACATATTTGGATGATCATGAAGCTAGTCGTACAAAATGTCAAGACTAGCAAGAGTTTCAGTCATACATGATCAACCCTAGGATCTATTAATCATGTTACAGTCCGTAGGCAGACAGTAAATAAAGCTGCGATACGAGCTAACACATGCTCGCCGGCTAAACGCCTCAAAAGAATAATTTTACAATAGAGTGGGAGAGCCAAAAATAAATCCACTCGTTGCCAGGATTACGCCTGGTGGTCACCATCTGGCTGGAAGGTAGGTAGATCCTCTGGAGCTGCTTCGATATCTGGCCATACAAAACCAGCTGGGTCAGACCCCAGAAAGAGCAAGTGCCACAAAGGAGGCTTCGCTTAGGAACTAAAACTAGCATATAACAATTGAATATTAAAGATAATTATAAACAAAACTGATAATAATAGAGATAATAATAATAAATTGAGTACGAGGAAACCATTCAAGTAGCCAGATTGCAACCCTTAAACCAAACAAGGACCGGGGTTGCAACCCTTCACCTAAATAGAAACCCGTCTCAAATAGTTGTTGGTAAGGTAATAAGACAATAAACGAAGAGAGGACACATAACTGCTCCGGGAGCCAGGTTACAACCCTTAAATCAAACAAGGACCGGGGTTGTAATCCTTCGCCTGAACAGAACTGGACCCGTGATCTTTATTGTTAAGGCCAGTACAAATAATCATGCCATTGAAGTAAGGTAAAACATGACGAACATGGCATGGGGCATAATAAGACAATAAATGAAGAGAGGACACAGAAATGTTTCGGGAGCCAGGTTACAACCCTTAAACCAAACAAGGACCAGGGTTGTAACCCTTCGCCTGAACAGAACTGTCCCCCTGATCATTATTGTTAAGGCAAGCATAAGTAATCATGTCATGTCATAATCTTGTACAGGATCAGGACGAGACGAAGTTATACTAGACTCCATCCAATCAATCACGGCCAAGCAAAGAGTACGGCTTGATACTTTAACTAACTAGGGTTATCACAGGCCTAGTTACTAGCAAGATGCAATAAGATTATTCCAACAGCCACAAGCCCTGCAGACCATCCAGGTTATCCATGTCGAATGTCCGTTCATGAAAGGTGCAACACATGACTGTGTGCTGGAATTGTGCCCTACTCGTCGGTAGGCTACAAGTCCACTTAGTGCGCCCAGATAACGGGATTGCCTGTAGCAGGGAAATCTCTCCATGACTACTGGAATTTCTAGTTATTAGCCTCAGTCAATTTTAGTAGGTACCCCTGACCATGGTATTCAGGGGTCCCTATCCTAGACATGATGTAAGACAATACTGGTTTATTTGTACAAATACAATCGTCCATGGTGTCCAGTTCATTCATTCTTGTCATGTCAGGCTAGCTGTCTTAACGGCAAATCGAGATATATTATGTCAGGTTTACTTATCAAGAGTGCGCCACGGCGGGCCACTATCATATTCATAGAACATGTACAAACTTTACATGATATAAGCACTCTAGCAAGGGACCCAAGTTATATAAGTATAAATGTAACATTCCAATATAATAAAAGGGTACAAGGCTACGAGAAAAGCCATGCAGCAAGGGAGAGAGTCTCATACGGCTCTGGGAACAAGGACTCATGCGGCTCAGGTTAATCGGGCTCATGTGGCTGGTAAGAAAGGGCACATGCGGCTCGGGAGAGCGCAAGGGTCTCATGCTGCTCAGGAGAATCGGGCTCATGCGGCAGCGTGAATGAGAGTCTTATGCGGCAATGGGGTACACGGGCTTATACGGCAGCGGGAAGAAAGGGCTCATGCGGTAGCGTAAATGAGAGTCTTATACGGCAATGGGGTACACGGGCTTAGGCGGCAGCGGGAAGGAAGGGCTCATGCGACAGCGGAAAGGAAGGGGCTTATGCGGTAGGGACAAACGGGTTCATACGGCAGAAAGGGTGCGCGCTCATGCGGCTCGTGGAATTACTTGCATATGCGGCAGGGGAAAGGAAGGGCTCATGCGGCTCAGGGAAACAGAGCCTTATACGGCTGGAGGGTCCCATGGCCTATGCGGCTGAGGAATTAAGGGGGATTTATGCGGCTCAGGAAATAAAGCCTCATGCGGCAGTGGGGCTTACGGGTCTATGCGGCAAGAGTATGCAAGCTTATGCGGCAAGGATCAATAAGACCATGCGGCTGAGAGTTGCCAAGGCCTTATGCGGCCGAGGAGTTGACTTCATGCGTCCAGGAGACGCAGTGCCATGCGGCTGCGGGAGACGCGGGTTATACGGCCAGGGAATGATGAGCCTATGCGGCTGGGAGACCAATAAGGCCATGCGGCTCAGAAGCTGTTCTTCTTCTCTGCTTGTCCGAGAAGAAGAGCCATGAAGTCCATGGCTTCAAAGCTTCATAAATCCTTCATCCATGGTCTGAATCCAGACTTCCATAGGTCAAAATAGGGCAGAATCAAATTCTCTACAGCATGGAACCATCAAAACTAGATAATAATAAGGTTAAATAGATCAAAACCCAAAAAAATCCGAAAATACAATAAACTTAGATCTACACAAATTGAGCCATGGAAATTAGAAATGCTAAGTATTAAAGTGTGTTAGAATCTCGTGAGGAAGAGAATGGAACAATAAAAACTGAGTTCCTCCATGAAGCAAGCTGCACTTGCCTAGGCTCTCTCTCTCTCTTTCTCTCTCTCTGGTAGGTAAAGAGAGTAATGGTGGAGAAGAAGAAGTAAATGAAGAGAGAGAAGGAGTGGGCGGCTATAAAGGAGAAGAGTGGGGGTAGGTGGGGGGTTTGGTCCACATGAAGAAAAACTAATCCAAACCGAACCAAGCCAACCGAGCCGAATCAAGCAAGAGAAATACCAAGATAAACCATATCAGGAAACATGCAATATACGTATACCAAAATACGTAATACGGACCACGATCGTTACACAAAATCGGTCCGAGGAGTGGGAGTTCTTGAGTTTAAGAAGCTGACTGAGGGTTTCGCGGATCAGTTGGGCCGTATTGTATTGGCGGTCTTCATACCTGGATTTTTTTTGGTTCTTCCAGAGCACCAAAATACCAGCAACTGCAGCGATCTGATGACAACGGGAGTCGCCCCAGTTGACCTGGAGATCGTTGAAGCCTCCGAGCCGATGCCTCTTCCTGCATCGACGATCAAGGTCACGCCAAAATTGATCGACAAGATCTCCGGAGATCAGGATATGCTTTGTTGTTTCTGGTTTATAGGAGGTGCAGCAGTGACAGCTGGATGCTAGGCTGAAGCCTATGGTGATTAGGGAGTCGTTGGTCGAAAGCTTCCTGTGTTGAGCTCTCCAGATCAGGAAAGACCACTTGATGGGTATACATGTTTGTCAGAAGGGAGAGATCAAAGTGGACGGTACGCCTCCGGCCCTGACCTCGCGTCTGGCGGATGCCATCGAGAACGTTCTTCCGACGGTAGGGGCCCAAATCATGGTGTTTGGAAGATCGTTGATTTGTACGTCCGCGGCGGCGATCTCGAGCGTCGCCTCCGTCCCGATCCAATCTCTGATGCGATCTCATCGCTATCCCGAAGTGCTGCTCCATAGATCCCGGATCGTACAGTTCGGTGGGGCATTTAGGGTGAGATGGAACACTGTGTCACCAATCCTTTTTTCATGGAAAGGGAACGAGGTGCCATTGCCAAGCCGCAAGTGAATAAGAGGTTCAGCTAGCTGACGACCGTGAAGAATGCGACGCCAGGATGCTGATGAATGGTTGTTGGCCACCGTCGATTGTGGATGTGCGTGTGGGAAGCATCTAGCTTTCATGAATCGCGTCCAGATCGAGTTATGAGATCTAATCTTCCACCACAATTTCATGGAGCAGGCATCCACAATGTGTGCTAATTTGATGAATTCGAGGCCCCCTTCGTCGGTCGATTTGGCTATCGTGTCCCAGCTGGCCCAGTGGTACTTATCCTTACCATCTTGATGACCCCAGAAGAAGTTGGTGATGAGAGTCTCCAGGGAGGATAACACCTTCGAAGGCGGGAAGCTGACGGCCAGGGTGTAGATAGGAATAGAAGACAGAACATGCTTGATGAGGATCATCTTACCGCCTGGGAAAAGAGTAGCGTTGTGCCAGCCCTCGATCTTCTTCCTAGTCTTGCTAACGAGCCCGCTGAAGATGGCCGAATTAGATCTACCATACACCAAAGGGCATTCCAGGTAGGTGAATGGTGGGTATGCGATTGTGAAGGAGGTAAGATTGGTGAGAGTGGCCGAGTGGCTCCTGTCTGCTTTGTGGTGGGTGTATATGACGCTTTTGTCTTGATTTATCCTTTTACCGAAACATCTGGTGTATTTTTCTAGGATATTACAGACCACCTCCACCGATCCTACGTCACCGAAGGAGAAGATGAGGATGTCCTCGACATAGGCCAGGTGGGTTATTAGGGGATAGTCGACGGTAGTGTAAAAGTGGTAGAATCTGGGGATGTTGGCCATGCCGTTGAGATTTCTGCTTAGAGCTTCGACGGCAATAATGAATATGGTGGAGGAAAGAGGGTCTCCTTGGCGAACCCCTCGGCTGGATTTGAAGAAACCTTCTGCTTGACCGTTGATGACAGTGGAGAACCATGAGTTGCTAATGGATCTGTATATGATGTCAATCCATGTTTTGGAGAAGCCGTATGCCCTGAGGACCCAAATCAAGAATTGCCAGTCTAGGCGATCGTAGGCCTTCTCTATATCAAGCTTGATGGCGATATTACCTCCTCTGGACGAGAATTTTATGCATGTTATCATCTCTTGGACTAGAAGGATGTTATCAGTGATGTTCCGTCCTGTGAAAAATTTGCTCTGTTCCTCGAAGATGATCTTGGGGAGGATGTGTGCCATGCGGGTGGCAATGATCTTGGAGATGATTTTATTAGCGTAAGGTGCATAGGCTGATCGGTCTGAAATATTTGAAGGTCTTTGGGTTGTCTTTTTTAGGGATTAAGATGAGGTTGGCATTGGATAAAGATTTTGGATAGCGCATTCCTTGGAAGAAGGCGATAGCGGCTTCGATCACATCGGAGTGAATGATGTTCCAACAGGACCTGAAGAAAACCCCCAAGAATCCGTCTGGACTAGGAGCGCTGTGTTTGTCAAGGGCCCAGACCGCGGACTTCACTTCTTCCGCAGAAGGAGGGGTTAATAGAAGTGCATTATCCTGTTCTTCTATTAATGGAGGGACCTTCGTCAGGAAAATCTCGTCTTTGGCAACGACGTCTTTAGTAAAAAGTTTGGAATAGAAGTTGGCAGCCGCCACCTGGATAGACCGCTGATCTTTGAGTAAGGTACCGTTATCATCAGAGATTTGATGAAGAGTGAGTTGATGCCTGCGTCCCCTAACGCAGGCGTGAAAGAAAACAGAGTTTCTGTCGCCCTCGATGTCCCAAGTCAATCTGGCTTTCTGCTTCCAGAATTACATCTCCAGTTTCAGGAAGGATTTAAGGACGGCCTTGTTAAGGTCAAGTGTGGCTCGATTCTCTGAAGAGCCATCCGTGGCAAATCTAATCTCAGTACGAGTGACGTCGTCCTCCGCATTCTTGATTTCATGGAAGATGTTGCCAAACGCGAGTTTACTCCCGGAAGTAAGTGCTCTCCTGGTGGCCTTAAGTCTGACGGCCACTCTGATAAGGGGGTCCGAGTTGTTCGTTGAGTTCCAGGCAGTGCCACGATGTTTTGGAATTGAGGGTGATGTTTCTTGAGGTCCAGAAATCTGAAGGGTTTTTTAATCAGGTTGGTGATGTTGCTGACCTTAATTAGGAGGGGGGAGTGGTCTGATTCAGTGGAGTTAAGGTGGGATAGGTTGGAGATGAGATTCATATCGGACCACCAGTTTTCTACAAGAGTGCGATCCAGGCAGGAATATTGGCGACGAGCTCCTTCTTGCATGTTCCACCAGGTAAAGGAGTTACCGGAGTAGGGGAGGGGGTGTAAGATGGCCTGAAAAATGAAGGAGTTAAAGTCGTTCATCACCGGTTGGTGGGGAGAGCGCCCCCCCCCGACTTTTCTTTGATGCTAGAGATTGTGTTGAAATCCCTAATACAAAGCCACGGAAGGGTGTTGAGGGAGCTGTGGGTATCCATAAGGATGGTCCAGAGCTGCTTGCGTTCGACGTAGTCGCAGCTGCCGTGAACTGCAGAAATAAATGATGTAGAGGAGAGGGCTGGGTGTTCAACCCAGCACGAGAGCGCCTGGTCGGAGTCGAGGATGGTGCCAAACATGCATTCGTCGGAGAAGAGGATCCAGATGTCGTGACACCCAGCAATGGCGTTCGGGAAATCGAGCTGAAGTTGGATGGATTTGAGATTTCTCTGGGGGATTGGTTCGATGATAACAATAATGTCGATCCGGTGGATTTTGATGAGGGAGATTAATCTCCTTTATTTGGTTTATTGGCCAGCCCTCTGACGTTCCAAGTTAGGATGTTAAGCATTAGCTTGATTGCGATTGGGGGTGGGGTTGAGCTTGGAGACTGACCGTGTGGTCATGACCGAGGGCTCTTTGGCTAGATTTTTTTTCTTGTTTTTTTGGGTAGTGGGGGCCCTTTATGGTACTGTAGTGGTGGCTGCTGTCGAGTCTCCAATTCCTGGGGCGATCTCCGTGGTGTTGGCGAGTTCTGTCTCGATCTCGGCCAGAGCGCTGAGAGGGTTGTTGGGGTTAAGGAAGTCGGCGTCCTGAGCTTGTCGTATCCTGGCCTCATACACTAGGCCTAAAGACTGCGCAGCCGTGGCCGGGAGAGGCAAGGAGGGATAATCGGCCTGGGTCGGAAGGGAAATCAGCGCTTGCCTATAATCTCCGGAATTGCCCGAGGCTCCGACGGAAGGACCGTCGGCGAGCTCTCCACCTTCATTAGTCTTATATTTGTCTGCGGAAGGACCGGAGGCGTGCTCTCCATCTTCATTGGTCTTAGACTTGTTGGGGAGGGGTTAGAATGTTCTTCAACCTCATAAGGGGGGCTTAGGAGCTCGAATCTGTTGAGGAGGGTGATGCCTATTGGCTCTTCATGGGCCATGATAATGTTCGTCGAAGAGGGCACGCGAGGGCTGGGGGAGCCGTCGCTATCGGTGAAGTGAGAGTGGGAGTTAGGGAGGGAAAGAATCGGGCCTGAAGTGGGGAGATGGGTTGTCCTCGTGGATTGATTCTTAGGAGGTGCTTTCTTTCTGAGGTCGGGGTAGGTTTTGAAGCAATGCTTCGAAAGGTGGCCTCTGATCTGACAGTGCGTGCAGAAGCTGATGCTGTTGTCGTACTCAAGCGCCTGTGGATGAGCCCGTCCCCCTAGCTCGAGCTTAATGAGTGATGGGGGTTTGATGGATAGGTCGATCTCTACGCAAATCTTTGTGTAGTTTCCTTTGGTGAGATTGCGAGTTTCGTCGGCGATAGCGACATGGGTCCCAAAGGAGCTGACAATCCTCTTGAGAGCCGCGGGAACGAAGCAGAGAAGGGAGAATTTCGGCAAGGTAATCTACGTCGAGATAATTTTGGAGTCAACGTTGGGGTTGAAACTGGGGGACCATTTAGCAATTTTCACACTAAGGGATCCGATGGTGGTAGTGCCCTTCGCCCAAACCAAGGAGCAGTTGATGTCAGATGAGAGAAGGAGGAAAAGATGTTTGGAATCCACCAGAGCGACCTTGTAGGCTGAAGAGAGACCCCAGCCTGCGATGGCTTCCTGAGCGACTGGCAGTTTAGGACATCCGGACTGGAATTTCAGCACAAAGGTCTTCGAGGAGGCTGAGGATAAGGAGGAAATTTCATCGGTGGAGAACGACACGCTGATGGTTTGGCCTATATATAACCTCTGTCCTCTGTCACCTATATATATATATATATATATATATATATATATTTATATATATATATATATATATAACCTCTTTTACTAATTTAAATCTTTAATTTTAAAATTATTTAATTTTAATTTCTTATTTTAATTTACTAGTTAGCATTTTGTTTTAACAACTCTCATTTTAAAAAGTCACAAGATTAAATTACGGGACGAAGGGCTTACAACGTAACCCCTTAGAAATTTTTTTCCTCAAAATTAAAATTCAGGGCTTACAACTTAATCCCTTAGAAAATTTTGTCCTCGAAATTTAAATTATATCATAAATCGATAATCCTCGACTCATTATCTAAGGTTTGATTACATTTTTACTTATCATCAAATATCCTCTAAATACTTCTAAAGTTTCCAATATTATCTTGCCAAAAGATTTATCAACCACATCAATACTCACTTTCAATAATTTATTGTCCACAAAAGAATTATTTTTTCCCAATCGATAATAAAATTAGATAATACAACTTCTACCCACATTCGATCACACCACTCTATCAAAATAAAAAGTCGTTGTGAGATTATACTAACAAAGTGGAACCTTCTCCTAATAATATTTATCCTTGAAAACTTCAATATATATATCCATAACTCAAATTATGCAGCATTTAGTGCACGTAAACTACCCAAGCAAATAAAAATCAAAATAAAACTATGGTCCCTTGGTATACTTAGTCCTAGCAAATCATAATTGTGAATGTTCTTTTATCTCTTAAAATTCGATCATTCAGTCGTATGCTCGCAGTAGTACGACTAATCTTAAGTACCACCATGAGTTCTCACAATCTGCAAAAACTGACTTACCTATGCTGCACCATTGACTGTAGTAAGTTGTATATACCTCAATTGCAAACTCAATTTTATATATTCATTGTTGACTAAAAAAAACACTATCTTTTGCTCATTCACAATAACTATATAATTTTACAGAACCAAGATTACAGTTATATGACAATTCAGGAATAAATTCGCTAAATATTTAAATTAAAGATCTAACTAAAGTATCTACGATCTATGATCAACCTCCAAAAACATCTATATCTCGAACAAGGTCCAAAGTATAGGATAGTAAGTCAGCTAAAATTGTCAATGTATCCAATCAGGATTGAAGCAAAGTACAGTTAATTCAGTATAACTACAAATCATGATATATCTATAACACTAACATAAAAAAAACTAAGAGTGACATTTCAGGAGACATTATTATGTCCATAACTATATGATAACAAGATATGAGAAATAATATCGATTTACGTAACATAGACACTACGAGAATCTAGCATGCAACTTTAGCAAGAATAATAGTCTGTGTACTGTCTTTAAAATACCAATTATCTGCATGTAGATGGGACAAAGAACCGACAGTCAAGGCATGAGGTGCACGACTATTGGTGAACATTGTTTTAAACAGTAGATCTTGAACACTAGATGAAAACACCACATGCATACTTATGACATTTTTCCACCCGACACTCACTAACAAGCATGACCACGACACAATAGATACGATAACACAATAAAGAGGTAAGCATAAAAAATATAAAATAGGTGAACATGAATTCTAGAAAATCTATATAACATATAAATATAACATCTAACATTAATCATAATCTCAATGAGAAGCATAGTGATAACATATAAAATGATGGAACAATAAATAAATATTGTACTTGAATTAGCCTTCAATGGTGTAGCTTGGATAGTTGATTAAGTATCCAAGCACTCCGCTATTAACCCGAAGACTAGAGAATCCAAGATCTTTATTATTAGTAAATAAATTTCAATTGGGTTTCAAGGTAGTTATACATATATTATTTAGTCACTTTCTACTTGTAGGTAATACTGAATATGTTAAATAAATTTAAATATTTTAGAAATTAAAAAAATCTTGTAGGTCTTCATGTCAGTTTTCCGAAAAACTAAACGGATTGTTTTTTCGTGTTCGAAAACTCCTGGAATTGCAAAAACACTAAAATATGTTCATTTTACAAACACCTTATACTGTAAAAAATATTACAAAAATTCATGATTCGATTCAAATCTATTAAAATATATATTATGAAATGTCACCACGATACGGTTCAACAAAAAAAATTAGAGTCGAATCGGAGTCCGGAGCTATGAGATATCATCCTCCAAAGTTGCTATAACTCCTAAAAAATGGTCCTATTTTTTGGGGCAAATTTTGGAGGTTGTTTTGGACGGGAAAGACAAGGGATGTTTGGCTTTTAGGACGGAAAAAAGAAGAGATTATTTATATGTTTTTTTTATAACTTATCTATTTATATATATGATTATGATGGGTATGGATTGATAAGTAATGATAAGATACGAATGAAGTTACTTTCCTAGTAAATTTAGGATTATGATAGACTCAAGAATTTAATTAGTAATCTTTTAGGCTTAGGATTAAAATATATGACCAAATTTAAATGAGTAGGGTCACTTGGGACTTTTTGAAACTGAACAAGGTATATTTTTCATTTGTAACTTTGATGAGGCTTTCTTAAATCACTCTTTAATAAGGGAAGGGATATATTTGTCCTCTCATACTCACCTTATATATAATGGCTGCTAGGGTTTCGGCTAGGCTTCTGGCGGAGGAGGCTTTGAGAATCGGTTAGATTGGGATCCAGGCGATGTAGGGGGAGGTGAACGGGAGCGATCACAGGCGGGTGGTTGGACGACGGTGTTCGTCAACGAAAACATACTACCATTGGTCGGAGAGAGGGCGTCCAAAATGACCGACTGGCAGGGAGTAGGGTTCCACAGGGTGGTCGGGAACAGGGGAATGTGTTGGACACATGCGAAAGCATTTGCCAACCCACCTGATCAAAACCAACTCCTGTCTAATGGACACCAAGCACAATATGAAGACAAGTATATGGCGGTGACGTACCTCACCTGGACAAATCCCAACCTTTAATAACTCAGAAGAAATTATAAGATTGACAGAACTCACGTTGAGCCCTTTGTCCTAATAGGTTCAACCCCCTCACCATTCTCAAGAAGAAAAACAGAATATGATAATTGAGATCACTACCAACCCGTAGCAATCTCCCTAACCAAAGTTGACGACTCCTTGATTAGATCTTCTTTTTCCTTGTCTTAGATGACGAAGTCCTAAGAGCAAAGTATGGACTTTCTTTTAGATTTCCTTATGAACGAGTACCCCGAATCTCTACTTTGTGCCTTACTTTGTTGTGCCTCCACCCTCACCCCATATATATAGGATGAGAAAATCATATTCTAGTCATAATATAATTTCCTAAAGAGGAATAAAATAGGAATCCTATTATGCCTAAAATATTCTATCAACATCCTATTTTAGATCATAAAAGGATTTTCTAAAATAGGAATCCTATTATATCTAAAATAGCACAACACCAATTATGAACATCCAAATCAAATGAAATATTTAACTAGATTTGAATTCCATAAATATGTTGTTACCAAATCCTGACTGGACTCCAACAATCTTCTCCTCCAGTCTAATAAGAGGGTATTGACCCTATGGGTCCCCAACTGGACTCCATGCATGTCGTCCCACGACAGAATACCTGCTCCCCTATGCCACTAATCTCCGATCACCTGAGTTGCTTTGCATCTTCCTTCGTCTCCAGCTCCTCGCCCGTCACGTCGACACTAGCTGCAATGCATAGCACCTCCTGCACCACTGGGATCCTGTCGATATCAATAACACGACCAAGATCGAAGTCCCTAATGATCAGCCTGCAATGACCCGCACCCGGATATTCGAGCACGAGCGCGTGAGCCACGCCCAGCCTACGCCGCAGTATCGGCGGTAGAACGCTGTCAAGTACCCTATAAATATCTACAACATCTAGATGATCTATAATAATAAATGTACTCAAATCATACCACAAACGACTAAAGAAGATATAAAATATAGAAGATAACAATAACTCTGAAATAACCAAAGTCTATAAATGAATATACAAAACCAGAATGTAACAGAGACAAATACAATAACGAAACAAAAATCAAAATACAAAGGCCTAGAACTCCCGGGAGACAACTCACAGTGAATAGAACATCGAGATCCATCTCAGCTAACGTCATCCTCTAGTCCAATAATGTGGGGCATAACAGTTCCTAAAAATATGGTTATCCAGTCAGGATTGGAGCGAAGCACATAACTCTAAAAGCAGTTCTATGGCATGGTAGGAAATATAGAACTAGCAATAGAATAAAATACATGACATGCTGGAAAGAAAGAACATGAAATAGAGAAATAGCATCATGAAGATATAAGTAAACTGTGTACATGAATAAAATAATGTACATGGTAAACTGTAATAATATAAGTGATTTAGAGCACAAGATAGTTATGTGATTGGTTTAGGTTGTACATAAGTATTCTACGGTAACTCCATTATACGTGAGGGTATAATAGACATATACATGAGTACATTAGAGGGGTTTAATCACATAACCGCTTCTACTCCCCCTACCCCAATCAATATACAAGAATCCGTTCACGTTGCGTTACGTACCTGATTGTTAGTTTGAACATGAAGCACATGTGAGCACATGAGAGTACATGAGAGCACATGAGAGTACATGAATAATACAAGTACAAGGAGTACACAATGTACATGATCAAGTTGTAGAAGCATGAAAAATTTCAGCTGGTAATATTCCTCCACTACAGTGCAGATGATACAAAGGCGCGGACCGAGTATTAAAAAGACAACAGAAGATATAGAAAAAAGTTATGTTATTATTGTGCCTACAAAGATCTAGTACAGATTCATCAAGGCTATACGTAAAGGACTAATTCTACTTATTCTACAAAGGATCGATCACAGGTTTAGTAGACCCTAGAGGAGTCTATAATAGACTTAGTCTTCATCAAAGTGCATGCATCTTTCTTCTTGGTATGCATACTAGAAGATTGATCTCCATTAAGGTGCATCTGACTTTCTTTTACGCGCAACCCTCTAAATGTGTGTCAATTGTTCGGCCAAAGCAACTTCCTAAAGCAGCTATTGGCCCAAGCTTCCTAAAGACACAGTAGGTCGCAAAGCCCAGAACGAGCAGAGCAGAGTACAACCTGTAGCGCTTCAGGCTGACAACCGGACCAAACTCGGTCGTCAGGACCTCCAAGACCTCCAAGATGTCACCCAGAGTCAAACTCCTTAGGGAGGATACTTGGATACTTCTCAAGAGCAGTGATGGCTTCTTCTACATAGAGTTCTTCTACAAGAACATGGCCCCTTCGAACGAGAGAAGCCCCAACCAACAGCCGACTTATGCAAGGCTAACGGCCGTTTGAAGCTAAGTCTGGATCAAACATGGTGGTGAAGGGTGTCAGGAAGAAGATAATGACTCTTCAGAGGAACACTTCCCCTTTTATAGGACCAGGAGTGGTCCAAACTATAGGCCACTTGGTCGACGGTCAAAATTCCCTCATTAATAGGATGAACCTAGGACTCGGCACAATGGGTCTCAATTAATAGGCCCATTCAAATGAGTCTCCAAACTGTTCAAATGCTCCTTGGAATTCCCCCATTAACGGTGGCAATTAAGAAGGAGTCTGCATTCAAGGGTAGTCATTTACTTCTCCTAAAAAGTAGACTTAAAAGCCAAGTTGTCTCCAACCAGAGGTGCAGGAACCCCACTACGTTCCTTTTCTTCCAAGATGCAGACAGTACATCCCCCTCTCAAAAGCACAGACACCTGCTTCGATCCAAGTACCCGGCCCATTCAACGGCCCATTTTTCTCAGCAAACACTTGGGAGACATCGTTTGCCTCCAGCACAAGCACGACTTCTACTCTAAAGCACAGTAAAATGGTCTATCTGAAGGCATAGCCTACTCGTCACCCTAAAGCACAATGACTTTACCCGAAACACAGCCTACTCGTTGCCTCTAAAAGCACAGAGGCCTCGTTGTCTTTGAAACATAGTCTATTTTTCGCCCTAAAGCACAGAAGCTCTGTCGTCTCCAGCAGCACAGTATACTCGTCATCCTAGAAGCGCAGCCAGCCTCACCTGAAGCCCAGACGGCATGGTCCCACCCAATCGATTTGCTTAAACCGCCTCTCTCAAAGATAGGATTGGGATTGATCAAGTTGATAAATGTGAATATCTTATCAGATTGATTTAAATCTCGGACAAAGATTACACAGAATCCAAATCTGAGATAAAATCCTAAGATTTGTTTGGCTACATCCGAACAAACAAATCGACACATGCCACGTGTCACCTCCTTCAGTTATTTTGATAACCACCAGAGATCTCGTTTGAGAGAGTCTCAACACCTGCCACGTGTCAGCGCCACAGAAGCCCGCACCTTACAAGGATGACAGATTTCTTCATATCTCGAAACCCTAATGCACATCGTATATGTGCCCCTCTCCCCTATAAATAGGAGAGGTTTTCCCCCAACAACATGATCGACAAGGAGAAGAAGATCCATAGAATTATTAAAATCTTCAACTTCGACGTCCTCCTGATCGGCAACCCAAGAGTTCCATCGAAGGCACCAGAAAGTCAGAGCAAGTCTCATATCATCATCGGATCGTCAACGGAGTAAAGGAGCCGCTGCAGTGCTCGATCTCTACCGTCACACTTTTCCAAAAACTTTTTTACTTAGATTTCTTGGCATAAGAATCGATTGTACTCTTTTTTACGTTCAATATACAAAAAGTTCATTCAACCTTTTGTCATGTCGTACAAATTATATGGACATGAAATACCCGATGTACCCGATAAGGGGATAACATCGCATGACAAGATTCATTTAGTACCAATCCGTGTTAACAATGTGTCAGCATCAAGTAAAGTAGTATAGAGCAGGCAATATAAATACTATCATGATAAAAACAATCAGAGAATGTACTCGCCTGAATTTGGTTGGAGTTGACGTATGCGACACGAACGTGTCAACACAGGGTAGGTACAATGCTATGCTACACAAAATGGTCCCAAACGACGGTCGGGCGGTTCCATTGAGTCCAGAATAGTCCAAATAGCCTAGTTTGGTATATAAAGGCCCAAAATCAGAGTTTGGCACGATGGTCGACTCAAGAAAAGGAAATGACTATAATAGTCGCGATTAATAATTTTGGAGGAAAATATAACTAAGAAAAATAAGTAGTTTGAAATTCATTCATAACGTCTAAAAATATATTTTACAAGTAAGGCTGTCTTTAGATAATAGTTGACAATCGAAAACTAGTAGTCAAATAAATATTTTAGAAATTATAGAAAATCGTATTTTAGGTCAAAATCCCTTTTGAAATATAATGTATTATATATGGTCAAAATCATCATTGAAAATATCCAATAAACATATAGGGTCAAAACCCCTACTAAAATGATTTGCTAATTAATCGAATATTATAAAAATACTTTAGGTTTTCTAAATCATATTTTCAATAATAGAAGAAATACTTAATCATAAATTCTTGTTAGAACAACAAACTAGCAAATAAAGTAATAAATAATACTTTTAGCAAATTATATATATATATATATATATATATATATATATATATATATATATATATATATATAAATGGTGCAACATACAATAATACACATATTAACCATTTATTTATATTTTTACAAAATATTATTATACGTATATATACTAATACACATATACATAAAATAGGTTCATTCCTATATATACAATTTATGAATAGTTAGAACCCAAAACTTACTTATATCAAATTAATACTAACAGTAGACCCAAAATTTTATCATTAATAATAATTAATAGAAATTTAGTAATTTATATAAATATAAAAGGGGGTTGACTGTGGCTCCAATGAATACACACACAAAATATAATGCGAGGGACTATTCTCAGTTGCAGAGGGAGGGGCCTCTTCAGATGCTAATCAAGCTATTCCATACTTAAGAGGAAAACCTTTGTCATAACAGTTCCATCCCAAATTCCCAAATCGAAAGAGTAACGAAAGGAAAAAGGAAGAGGAGGCTTACAGGCGACGGTCTTGGAACGGTGGAGGGAGAGCAAGATAGATGGCCCCCACCCAGGCCCGACGGCTCTGCTCATCAAGGCTACCGGCAAGATATACGTGGGAACGGCACAGAGAAGAGTCGAGGCTGCTACTTGGATATGCCGGATCTAAGTCCAGGCTCGGCGAGGCACAGAGACGGTCAACGCACGGGTCTTGGTCGGAGTCACCGAGAGCGAAAGTTGGGAGCAGTCGGCCCAGTTTCAATTTCTCACTCTTCTTCCTCTCTCATGAATGGGGGCAGTTGTGGTATTGGTGGTGGTGATAATGTCGGCCGGAGTTGGCGCCAGTGTGGTGATTTGGGCGGCTCGTTGCCTGTGGCAGTACTGGTGGCGGATGTGAGATGGGACTGGTGGTATGTGAGTCTTTAGTGGTGGTGGCTGCGGTCGATGCATTATCGTAAGGTGGCCAGGGGATCTAGAGGAGAGGGGAGATGATGATTCCTGTGACGGTGGGGTGATAACGATGGTGGTGCGGCGACGGATGAACGGGAAATGGGCGGAGCCGAGGTGGTGGTGAGTACCGGAGTTGGACGAGGGCGTTAGGAAGAGGCCAGGGCATTGTTGGCCAGAGTTCGGGAGTGGAGTAGTCAAGTATTTTGCAGGGAAGTGGAGGCCAATTGTTTGCTATAGGAGTGGCGGATTAGGTGTGTTGGGGGGAAATTCTAGGTTAAAATTATTGGGAGTCCCCCATATTTATAAGGTTGATGTAGGGAACCCTAAAGGCAATATGTAATATGTAATAGAATTAGGGAAATTAGTGGAAAATTACTAACTACTAAAATCATGCTAACCACTAACAATTTTCATTCGAAAATTTAGTTAATTACTACTAATTATTTATTAGCTATTTATAACAGATACTACTACTAGTTATTTTATGAGTTAATTACAATTTAGCTAGGATTTTAATTACTATCAAAACAAGGTCATGGCCCACGATCCGAGCCGAAGGCTTGCTAGGCTAAACTAGGACCGATACGGCCTTAGCCCGATGTTGAGGCAAAACGAATAACCTACCATTCATCAAAAACCTTTAAATAAAAATAATTAGTAAAAAAAATATTTTTATTTACAAATAATAGTTTTACAAATATTTTCTCTATATAAATATAAGTATTTATAACTTATAGATGTTAAAAATGAACAAGAAGCTTCTACTAGAATATAATCTCACAAAATAGTTCTTACAAAACCAACACTCCAACAAAATATCGATAACAAATTACGATCGAAAACACGTTCTCGATATTTGATTTGCACGATTTCAAAGATTAGGAATAATTCAAAAGAATTAGAATTTAAAGTAAATATTCGAAAACAAAATCTAGATTTTGGTTAACGGAGGTTACAAATCTACCCTCCTAAAAGAAAATTTCGTCCTTTAAATTTCAGGTTGGCAGGAGAATCAAAACACGATAGAAAGTTTAGACAATATCTTAGACACAACCATAGAATGACGACTTGACACGATCAAGATAATCAATTCAAAATTACTTAGGCACGACTAATGATTTGGCACGATAGAATGGCATGATAGATTGTAGCATGAACAATATTGTATAGGCATGTTTTTGGAATAACTCAAGTCATTGGGGCTCGATCTCAGTGACGACTAGGAGAATCGAAGATATACTTGAAATTCAAATACGGAATTACTTAGTGGTTTTAGGTTAAAGGAAAAACAGACTCAAAGTCGCATAGGCACGATCAAGAGCGAAGCTTAGTTATGACCAACATATGGTTTAGGCATAAGTCAAGACTCGAAATCAAAGTCTTATAGGCACGATCAAAAATTTAACGAGTATGATTAATTAAGTCATGAAATACGATCTGAGCTCGGACGTGATTCAATTTTTTTTTGAATGACTAAAACCACTTAGGCACAATTTAGAATAGAGTGACAAAAATAAAATGTTAAACCTAGTCATGATTAAGAATGAAGTCTGAGCACGGGTGACTAGAGAATCAGAACTTACGCATGATGGAAAATTTATTCCGACATGATCAAACTCAAATTTTGACATGACAAGTTCATAGTCAAATCGGATAGTCGTGATTAATGGCCAAAAATTTTAGGCACAATTTAGAGGCAAAAATAATACATATAGTTATGATCGTTAAAACCACGATCATGGGATTCAAAGTTGTCTAGTCATGCCAAGTCATCTATGCACGACTAATCACAAAAATTTTAGATATAATCAGAAAATTGAATCATGGTTGGAAAAGAGTTTAGGCACGAGTGCTAAAATCCAAACATGAACATAATCGAAATTTCGACATGATCATCGTTAAGGTCAGTCTAACCTTGGTCAAACAATATTTAGACATGATAAAGAATATAATCGTAGTCTAGGTACGACCAAACATGAAATTTCGGTATGATCAAGGATAGTATGAAGCTTAATCCTGGCTGGAACAAAACTTAGTCATTATCAAGAATAAATCAGAGTTTTACGCACGAGTGATATCGGTATCGAAGTTTAATCACGATCGAATTTAAAATATTGACACGATGAAGAATAGGGCTAATCAATTCTTGATTAAAATATGATTTAGGTTTGATAAGAATGAAATTGAAGTTTTTGAGCACGAGCAACATATTGATAAAGATTCAGGTCATGATTGAATTTCAATCAATCGAGTACGATCAAGGATTTAAGAATATTAGTACGATAAAGGAGATGACCAAAGTTGATTGGTCGTGATCATAAGGAATTAGAATTTATATTGAAACTTAAAGGATGATTCAAGGATAGGAAAAAAATCAAATTCCTTTTACTAGGATAGGTTATCAAGATAGGATTGCAGGAGGAAGTCAAATCATCTCACTCAACTACTAGGTTTATCCAATCCTTATTTGCCAATTATACATTTATCTTACAAGCCCAAACTATGATCTTCAATCATGAAGATTAAAACCGTTATATGACTACTACCAAAAATCATAATTTTCAGTCATGAAGAGTGAACCCTACTATAATACCATAGGCTTGACCTTTATTCCAACGTTACTAACCCATAAAGTATATTCTTGTTAGAACTCAATCCCTTTTTTTTGACTTTGTACTACACTATTAACTTAATCATCGTTAAATCCAAATTCCTCCACCTTGTCCTAAATTGGATCCGAAATCTCTAAATCAAAGTTTATGAAATCCTGGAACTTGTTCAATTCACACTCCTCGTATTACTCAAATCTAATACTACTATGCCATACAGAAACTTAATTCCTATTATAAAATCAACCTTCACATTTTCTTCAACTTACACCTTCAAACATTATCCTTATTAAATTTATAATCCTGACAAAATCTCTAAGAGTTTTCTTTAACTCAATAGCGTTGTGTTCTCCCTGTTCCTAGTCATTGTCTTACCAACCTTTGTTCAATTTCGTATCATCACCGTATGCGGTTAAAATCTCTTATCCATTATTTAAATTCCTAGAATTGGTATCATAGCCTTAATTCAAATGAAATATCTCAAGAATCAGTAACCTAAAATATTCTGGTTCTCAAAACCCAAGTTTACCTCGAATATCCTTACAAGTTCTAAAATACATCTACTAATTATTACCGTTCTAACCATTAATATATATTCTACTGCCCTTCTTACTCGAAATTCTCCTACGTTCTTTCCAAAATAATTCATACTCAAATATTTCTCTAAGTGTAATCGTTTCCAAATTAATAATATCGGTCTCTTGATTTCATTCTCAATCTCAGTCACATCTCCATCCCAAAATTCTATATCAATGTCTAACATCTTATATAACAACAACAAAACAATTTCATACCGTCCTCCTCCCCCTATATAAATTGGGCAACAATAACCTTCAAATGTTTATAATTTCATAACGTCCGTTTTTCCTTTTCGGGAGGGCCTAAAAGCAGCCAGCAACTTCATTTTTGTTTGGATTAAGGTTCTGCAGAAAAGCAATAGTAGGGGATATATATAACTTTTGATGTTTGAGATGAAGAATGACATTTTGAGTTGGTATTTGTCTGTTGTTTCTGTGTGTTGTATCAATAGTTTTCGTAGCTGGGCATGATATGAATTTAGTGGGAGAAGGCCCACCTTTCTGATGGAAATTCAATTTACAAACACGTACTGATGGTGTTTTCCACTCGCAAGTCTCCGCTGGTTCATACAAGAGTACTGCCACTGGTTGGCTACTCTCAATAGTGTCGTTACATTGTTGCTCTTACTCTGTTTAATTTTTGTAATTTTACAGGTAGAATCACAAGCAATTTCTTTCTCGATCCCCTTTTCCAAAGGACCTCTCTGTAATTTTACAGGTAGCCGCAGATCCTTTGATTCTTAATCGATTTGATTCTTTTTTTTCCTTAGATCCGAAGAAAGAATTCGAGTCCGGTCACGTTCTATTGATAATCCGTTACGAGTTTTTTTTCTGGGAAGTTCCAAAATTTGTTCGATTTGGTACGATAGTTGGAAACTTTACATCTTTTGTGAATTTTGACGGGATTTACTTTTTAAATTTCTTCAGTTTTCTTCTAAATTAGTTTATTGTTTGGACTTTTGAAGAGGAGAACTGCTACTTTTTTGTCTGGCTCCTACTAGCTTTGGGTCCTTTTGGAAAATATATCTCAATTTCTTCGATGACTGGTACTAAAGTTGGAGGAAAGTCGACATCTTTTTGTGGATTTTCATGGGATATTATCAAATTTCTTCAATTTATTTGCTGAAATTTGTTTATTATAGTCTGATTACCAATATATTATCAAATTTCTTCAATGTCTCCACTTTGAGAGTGTTTGATAACGTTATCCCTCTTGAGAGGCGCACGTTAGCACATATAAATCTGCTATGCTCTTCCTCTAATTACTGTATGTTCGTTCTTTGTTGATTTCCCTAAATCTGTTTTTTTACTCAAAGTTGTCTTTCCTTTCCTTGGCGCAGGTTAGCATGTCTATATTTGACGTTAAATGTTCGAAGATTTCCACTTTTAAAAAAGTAAACCTAAAGCTTTGTCCTCATCTTTTATGTGTGGACTGACCAGTAAGAAGAATTGCTTATGTCTGGACGCCCACGTTAACATCAGTATAGCTAAAATGGACTGAAACTTCAAAAGATGATATCTTGTTGAAACTTCAAAGCTTGAATGGCTTGTTTTCTTTAACTGATCATGTCCACATTCTTTAGCTCATAAAATTTTCTTTCGCATTTTTTTTTTGGGTTTTTGAGCAACGGAGGACTATTGCAACGGAGGACTATTGGAAGTTCATTGTTTGCTACTGGTTTTTGCTGCACTATGCAGCTGTATGAGATATCTATTTGCAGTTGGTGGAAAAAGCTCCTGCAGGTTCCTTACTTTATTGCAAGCTACTTTATTATACCTTAATCCTCTGATAATGGTGATTTCTCCATCTGTCTTCCAGCTTACAGAGTAGTGTATGCAACTTAATTTTCTACCCTTTCATGATGCTATTCCTATTTTAAGTGTGACATTCCAAATGCAATATGGTTGTAGGTCAAAGTCTGTGATATCTGTGGAGATGCTGGCCAAGAGGAGTTAGTTGCCATCTGTAGTAGATGTACTGATGGCGCTGGTGAGGGTTCAGGCGAGAGTAAGGGATTGAGGCTCTCCCACGACTGCGCCGGCTGCAGCAGCACCAAGTCGTCGCTCAGCTGCGACACTACTTCTCTTTGGGACTCCCGATATCTTCAAGAGATGGTAGAGAGAAGATCCATGGTCAGAATCTACATAAGTAAATATTTCTAATAATTTGGTTAGCAAAAGAGAGATTTATTCCTATTTTTTGGGTACATTCTGTATTTGGATATTCAATGTAATGAAGATGTTGATATGTACTCTATTTTAAGAAATGTAATAAAGATGGTGATATATAATGTTAAGTTTTTGGAATGTAATATATATTGTACAGTATAGAGCATTATAAATGTGCTAATTTGAATAGTATAAAGTGTTATAAATGTGCTGCATTGAGCCTGTACATATTATCTATTCATGACGTTTTAAAATTGTTCTGAATTGTGCACTATATATTAACTATTCATAACGCTTTTATAGAAACTATTCATGACGGTTATTTTATGACGCTTTTAAAAAACATTTATAACACCCGTTTTCATAACGGTTGCTGTAGAAAAAAAAAGCGTCATGGTTCGTCATTAATGACGCTTTTTAGCCGTCATTAAAAGGGTTTTTTGTTGTAGTGACCCTATAATCATGTTATCTAGAATTCTCACTACGTCAACCGGTATGGCTGCAAGAAAATCTAAATTTCATTACTAGGATAAGTATATCCAAAATCAGGCTCTATGTCCTTGTCATGCTAGCTAGTATGGCTGCGATAAATTCTAAACTCTATAACTAAAGCAGATATTTACCTTTCTTATTGTCCTCATCAAATATGTTATCAGAATATACCTTTATTCAATCCATAAAATTTATCTAGATACAAAATCAAAGTCAATAATGAACACCAGGAATCAAATTCAACAACGAATCAAGGTAAAGTAAATGAAAACAAACGAAAACAGATTTTCGAGATGGAGTTTTAGAGTGAGATTCTCAGGTGTAGTCCTAAAGGTACTATCTTGTTCAAAATACAAAATTCTTTGAATATAATCTAAAACAAATCTCAACCTTCATATATAAGATTGGTTAATCATTCTCTTCTTAACCTAAATGGTATATAAGTTCAACTTCTACTTTTTAGTTCTCTCTGGGGTCCATAAAATGCATCCTAATGCAAGAATAGGGTTCAACAACAGACAAGTGTTTCGAAAATCAATATAAGCAAGAGCGAAAAGAAAATAGGCTCAATATGGTTCGAAGCAAGATTCTCAGGGGTCATTCCTGGAATCTATCAAGAGTCCCTAATATGTGATTGAGTACCAAACTTTCTAAAATATTCTATGATTCAATCCTAATCCTAGGGTATGGCTAGCAGTAGTACGGCTAAGCCTAAGTACTACCACGACTTCGCATTAGTTACGAAGACTGACCTGCATGGGCCACCATAAAAATATGTCACGACCCACACCAAATATTCGGGCACGAGCGCGTGAGCCACGTCTAGCCTCCGCCGTAGTATCGACGGTAGAAGGCTGTCAAGTACCCAATAAATATATACATCTAGATGATCCATGATAATAAATGTGCTCAAATTATACCACAAAGGACTAAGGAAGATATGAAATAGAAAAGATATCAATAACTCTGAAACAACCAGAGTCTACAAATGAATATACAAGACCAGAATGTATCGAAGACAAATACAATAACGAAACAAAAATCAAAATACAAAGGCCTAGAACTCCCGGGAGACAACTCACGGTGAATAAAACATCGAGATCCGTCTCACCTAACATCATCCTCTAGTCCAATAATTTGGGGCATAACAGTTCCTAAAAATGTGGTTATCCAGTCAGGATTGGAGCAAACCACATAACTTTAAAAGCAGTTCTATGGCATGGTAGAAAATATAGAACTAGCAGTAGAATAAAATACATGACATGCTGGAAAGAAAGTACAAGAAATAGAGAAATAGTATCATGAAGATATAAGTAAACTGAGTACATAAATAAAATAGTGTACATGGAAAACTGTAATAATATAAGTGATTTAGAGCACAAGACAGTTATGTGATTAGTTTAGGTTGTACATGAGTATTCTACGATAATTCCATTATACGTGAGGGTATAATAGATATATACATGAGTACACTAGAGGGGTTTAATCACATAACCACTTCTACTTCCTTTATCCCAATCAATACACAAGGATCCAATCACGTTGCGTTACGTACATGATTGTTAGTTTGAACATGAAGCACATATGAGCATATGAGAGTACATGCGAGCACATGAGAGTAAATAAATAATACAAGTACAAGGAGTACACGATGTATATGATAAAGTACATAAACATAAAATACCTGATGTACCCGATAATGGGATAACATCGCATGACAAGATCCATATAGTACCAATCTGTGTTAACAATGTGTCAGCATCAAGTAAAGTAGTCTAGAGCAGGCAATATAGATCCTATCATGATGAAAACAATCAGAGAATGTACTCCCCTGAATTTGGTTGGAGTTGACGTGCACGACACGAACGTGTCGACACAGGGTAGGTACAATTCTATGCTCTATAAGATGGTCCTAAACGACGGTATAGGTGGTTCCATTGAGTCTAGAATAGTCCAAATACCCTAGATCAGTATATAAAGGCCCAAAATCAGAGTTTGGTACGATGATCGACTCAAGAAAAGGAAACGACTATAATAGTCGTGATTAATAATTTCGGAGGAAAATATAACTAAGAAAAATAAGTAGTTTGAAATTCATTCATAACATCTAGAAATATATTTTATAAGTAAGGCCATCTTTAGATAATAGTTGACAATCGAAAACTAGAAATCAAATAAATATTTTGGAAATTATAGGAAATCGTATTTTAGGTCAAAATCTCCTTTGAAAAATAATGTATTATATATGGTCAAAATCATCATTGAAAATATGCAATAAACATATAGGGTCAAAACCCCTACTAAAATGGTTTGATAGTTAATCGAATATTATAAAAATACTTTAGGTTTTCTAAATCATATTTTCAACAATAGAAGAAATACTTAGTCATAAATTCTTGTTAGAACAACAAACTAGCAAATAAAGTAATAACTAATACTTTTAGCAAATTATATATATATATATATATATATATATATTTTTATATATATATATATATATATATATATATATATATATATATATATATATATATATATATATATATATATAAATTCTTGTTAGAACAACAAACTAGCAAATAAAGTAATAACTAATACTTTTAGTAAATTATATATATATATAATATATATACTGCTATTCAAAAAATATACTATACAGCATGATATATATATTATATATTTTATATATTATATATATTATATATATATATATATATATATATATATATATTTTTTTTTATATATTATATATATTATATATATTATATATATATATATATATATATATATATATATATATATATATATATATATATATCGTGCTGTATAGTATATTTTGTGAATTTTTTTTAAAAATAAATGGTTAATATGTGTATTATTTTATGTTGCACCAACTATATATATATATATATATATATATATATATATATATATATATATATATATATATATATATATATATATATATATATATATATATATATATATATATAGTTGGTGCAACATAAAATAATACACATATTAACCATTTATATATATTTTACAAAATATTATTATACGTATATATACTAATATACATATACATAAAATAGGTTCATTCTTATATATACAATTTATGAAATGGTTAGAACCCAAAGCTTACTTATATTAAATTAATACTAACAATAGACCCAAAATTTTATCATTAATAATAATTAATAGCAATTTAGTAATTTATATAAATATAAAGGGGGGGGGGGGGGGTGGTTGACTGTGGCTCTAATGAATACACACAAAAAATATAATACGAGGGACTATTCTCAATTGGAGAGGGAGGGGTCTCT
>JANAVB010026998.1:1136510-1264010 GCA_029216955.1 Iris pallida
CATGATGAAAAATCAGAGAATGTACTCCCCTGAATTTGGTTGGAGTTGACGTGCACGACACGAACGTGTCGACACAGGGTAGGTACAATTCTATGCTCTATAAGATGGTCCTAAACGACGGATAGGTGGTTCCATTGAGTCTAGAATAGTCCAAATACCCTAGATCAGTATATAAAGGCCCAAAATCAGAGTTTGGTACGATGATCGACTCAAGAAAAGGAAACGACTATAATAGTCGTGATTAATAATTTCGGAGGAAAATATAACTAAGAAAAATAAGTAGTTTGAAATTCATTCATAACATCTAGAAAATATTTTATAAGTAAGGCCATCTTTAGATAATAGTTGACAATCGAAAACTAGAAATCAAATAAATATTTTGGAAATTATAGGAAATCGTATTTTAGGTCAAAATCTCCTTTGAAAAATAATGTATTATATGGTCAAAATCATCATTGAAAATATGCAATAAACATATAGGGTCAAAACCCCTACTAAAATGGTTTGATAGTTAATCGAATATTATAAAATACTTTAGGTTTTCTAAATCATATTTTCAACAATAGAAGAAATACTTAGTCATAAATTCTTGTTAGAACAACAAACTAGCAAATAAAGTATAACTAATACTTTTAGCAAATTATATATATATATATATATATATATTTTATATATATAATATATATATAATATATATATATAATAATATATATATATATCTAATATATATATATATAAATTCTTGTTAGAACAACAAACTAGCAAATAAAGTAATAACTAATACTTTTAGTAAATTATATATATATATAATATATATACTGCTATTCAAAAAATATACTATACAGCATGATATATATATTATATATTTTATATATTATATAATTATATATATATATATATATATATATATATATTTTTTTTTATATATTATATATTATATATATTATATATATATATATATATATATATATATATAATATATATATATATATCGTGCTGTATAGTATTTTGTGAATTTTTTTTAAAAATAAATGGTTAATATGTATTATTTTATGTTGCACCAACTATATATATATATATATATATATATATATATATATATAGATATATATAATATTATATAATATATATATATATATATATATTATATATATAGTTGGTGCAACATAAAATAATACACTATTAACCATTTATATATATTTTACAAAATATTATTATACGTATATATACTAATATACATATACATAAAATAGGTTCATTCTTATAATACAATTTATGAAATGGTTAGAACCCAAAGCTTACTTATATTAAATTAATACTAACAATAGACCCAAAATTTTATCATTAATAATTAATAGCAATTTAGTAATTTATATAAATATAAAGGGGGGGGGGGGTGGTTGACTGTGGCTCTAATGAATACACACAAAAAATATAATACGAGGGACTATTCTCAATTGGAGAGGGAGGGGTCTCTCTGGATGCTAATCAAGCTATTCCATACTTAAGAGGGAAACCTCTGTCATAACAGTTCCATCCCAAATTCCCAAATCGAAATAGTAACGAAAGAAAAAAAAGGAGAAGGCTCACAGGTGACGGTCTCGGGGCGCACCGGCGGTTGGAGACCGGGGGAGGAAGAGCGAGATAGATGGCGCCCACCTAGTCGCGACGGCTTTGCTCATCAAGGCTGCCGACGAGATATACGTGGGAGCGGCACGGAGGAGAGTCGAGGCTACGGCTTGGACAAACGAAGCGATATACATGGAAGCGGCATGGAGGAGAGGCAAGGCGCAGAGACGGTCAACGCGTAGGTCTTAGCTGGAGTCGCCGAGCGCAAAAGTTGGGAGAAGTCGGACCAGGTTCAATTTCTCACTTTTCTTCCTCTCTCTTGAATGGTGGCGGTTGTGGTATTGGTGTTGGTGACAATGTCGGCCGGAGTTGGCGCTGGTGTGGTGATTTGGACGGCTCATCGTCGGTGGAGGTGGTGGTGGCGGATGTGAGGTGGGATTGGTGGTGTGTGAGTATTTAGTGGTGGTGGCTGCGGTCGATGCATTGTCGTGGGGTAGCCAGGGGATCTGGAGGAGAGGGGAGATGGTGGTTCCTGTGGTGGTGGGGTGATGACGATGGTGGTACGGTGGATCAACAGGAAATGGGCGTAGCCGAGGTGGTGGTGAGTGCAGGATTTGGCCGGGGGCGTCGGGGAGAGGCCAGGGCATTGTCGGCCACAAGTCGGGGGAGGAGTGGTAGAGTATTTTGCAGGGAAGAGAAGGCCGACTGTTTGCTATAGGAGTGGCAGCTTGGGTGTGTGTGGGGGAAATTCTAGGTTAAAATTATTGGGATCCCCCCATATTTATAGGGTTGATGTAGGGAACCCTAAAGGCATTATGTAATGTGCAATAGAATTAGAAAAATTAGTGGAAAATCACTAACGACTAACATTATGCTAACCACTAACAATTTTCATTCGGTAATTTAGTTAATTACTACTAATTATTTATTAGCTATTTATAACAGATACTACTACTAGTTATTTTGTGAGGTAATTACAATTTAGCTAGGATTTTAATTACTATCAAAATAAGGTCGTGGCCCATGATCCGAGCCGAAGGCTTGGTAGGCTAAACTAGGATATAACGGGCTTAGCCCGATCCTGAGGCGAAATGAATAACCTACCATTCATCAAAAACCTTTAAATAAAAATAATTAGTAAAAAAAATATTTTTATTTACAAATATTTTCTCTATATAAATATAAGTATTTATAAATTATAGATTTTAAAAATGAACAAGAAGTTTCTACTAGAATATAATCTCGCAAAATAGTTTTAAAAACCAATAGTCCAACAAAATATCGATAACAAATTACGATCGAAAACACGTTCTCGATATTTGATTTGCACGATTTCAAAGATTAGGAATAATTCAAAAAGAATTAGAATTTAAAATAAATATTCGAAAACAAAATCCAAATTTTGGTTAACGGAGGTTACACAGCCTCACTGTAAGTCTCATCTTTCTGTCCCAACTTCTGTCTTCCACCGGAACGTGGTACCGTTCCGCCGAGCTTCTTCACCCTTGGCTGGCCCAACCAAGCAGACGTACGGTTCTCCTGAGATTCGAAGTCCTGAACCTGTCCAACTTCGTGTCCAACACTGAAGCTCCCCGTACACATGCATCCTTGAGTAGAACATCATGCACTGTGCACGCCATCGATGACCCACAACTCCTCCTGAACTGTGTGAATGGTGCTGCACCCGCCTCTAATTGAGTTTGCTGTAAAACTTGATCTCCTCTCTGGCTTCGAACTGCTGAAACCAATGTTGCTCCGTGAAGCTTTGACAAATCACCCGTTGCTAAAATGGGATCCGTAGAGCAACCCCACCTGGAGATCACCGACCAACTGTCATGGGACCGACAGACTGACCCTCAATCTTTGACTCATCTTCATTCATCGCTATATCTCGATGAACCGAATCTTTCGTAACCCTCAAAACTTCTTGAAGACACTCTAGCAAGTTCTCGACGATCCACCTCATGTCAAACATTTCCATCCGATGTCTGTGGTCTGTCTGTACAGCTCAGCGGCTTGAGCTTGTACATGCCACAACACAAATATTTCAGAACCAGCTGTTGGGAACCCTTCGTAAGCATCCAATCTTTGTACCCAAACAGGCTGTGACATCCATTATCTATAAGTCTTCCTACCAAAATCAAGTTATAGCACAAACTCGATACATGTTGCATACCTAAGGATGAGCTTTTTACTAAACTTTGTTGTCAAGTGCACATCACCGATGCCTACAACTGCAGCCATCCCTTATCGTCCATCTTCACATGTCCAAACTTGCCATCGCGGTATGACGTAAAGTTTCTCCTATGGAGTGGCGTGATACGATGCCCCCGTATCCATGATCCAATCGCCATACGATACATGCCACAAGGTTCTCTGTGTTGGTCGCTGCGATGATTATATCTTTAAACGCCATGAGATCCTCCTGATCGTCCTTGTCTTTGGCCTTCTAGCTTTGAGCTTTAGGTAGTTGCTCTTGATATGGCCCCTTTCGCCACAGTGATAGCAGCTCTTCTTACGGTCCACAATCGCAAGATCTCGAGAACTTTCTTTTGTCCTCGCCTGTGACTTGGGTCTTTTCTTCCCGTAGGAAGCCACCAGAGAGGACTCCTACGACGATTTCACTTGCTTGTGCCGGACCTTCTCATTCAACAAGCTACTTTTGATTGCCTCCATCGTGACAACTCCATCAGGCATGGAGTTGCTCACCGACACCACCAACGCTTCCAACTTTTCGACAGAGAACTCAAGAGCAGTAGGGCCTGAAGCTCATCATCAATCACCATATTCATTACAGACGGCTGATTGATGATACCCTCCGTGTACTTCGAGTTAACGAGTTGTCGAATAAGAAATACCTTGTTGCCTGCCATCTTCCTATCGTACAGCGAATGCAGCTTCTTCCATAATGCTTTTGCCGAACTCTTCATGGACACATAGTGAAACATCGAATCATCCAACCATTTGCAGATGAATCCAACGGCCTTCCGATCCATTCGATTCCAGTCTTAGCAGCTTTGTCCATTGTCTTTGCGTTGTCGCCCTCCAACGGACCATGTAAGTCCTTGCACCAGAGTAGATCCTCCATCATTGGCTTCCAAATTGCCCAGTTTCTTCCTGTAAGGTGATCATACGAGTGTTCATCTACTCCGTAGATATGGTTGCCAGAACCTCCAAAGCTATGATACTAATTATTGGGCACATACGAAAGCGTTTGCCAACCCACATGATCAAAACTAACCCCCGTCTAACGGACACCAAGCACAATATGAAGACAAGTATATGGCGGTAATGTACATCACCTAGACAAATCCTAACCTTTAATAACGGATGAAATTACAAAATTAACAGAAGTCATGTTGAACCCTTTGTCCTAATAGGTTCAACCCCCTCACCACTCTCAAGAAGAAAAATAGAAGATTACAATTGAGATCACTCACCAACCCGTAACAATCTTCTAATCAAAGTTGATGACTTCTCGATTAGATCTTCTTCTTCTTTTTGTCTTAGATGATGAAGTCTAAGAGCAAAGTACGGACTTTCTCTTAGATTTTCTTATGGAAGAACACCCCGAATCTCCATTTTGTGCCTTACTTTGTTGTGCCTCCACCCTCACCCCATATATATAGGATGAGAAAATCATATTCTAGTCATAACAGGATTTCCTAAATAGGAATCCTATTATGCCTAAAATATTCCACCAATAACCCAATTTAGATCATAATAAGATTTTCTAAAATAAGAATCCTTTATATCTAAAATAGCACAACATAAATTATGTGTAGGATCGATGGCACCTTTAGATGGGGGATGAATAAAGTACAGCAAAAAATATCCCCAAAAAAATTTAAGCAGGTAAAGGCAGATATAAGTAATTACTTAATTGCAGTGAAGTAAAGCAGTAATTAAATAGGGCAAGAAAGCAATACGCAAACACCGAGATTTAAATTGGTTTTCCTCTGAGAGGACTAATCCATTCGCGAGAAGTCTTGCTCGATATTAATCTACTATTTAAAATAGAGATTCACCGCTTGCTTTACTCCGAAAAATATGCCAACTTCAACACCTTCGTTTTTAATCCGAAGCCCACGATCAAACTTCAACACGTTTATGAAGAAAGCTTTTATACTCCAAGCTTGTACAACTCAAATACTCCTAATTGGAAACCATCGACACTTAGAAGAATAGGAGTTGTCTTGGAAATAGGAAGATTGAAAGCTCTTTTTAAATATGAAGGCTTTAGAAAGATAGAGAAGATTAAGAATAAATGAGTGATTAGAAATGACAAATTTTCTATATTTATACGAATTTTGAACCAGAGTTCGGACAGAACGCGGTTAGGGCAACGTTCATAATTTTGAACGTTAGAGATCCAAAGGAGAAGGAATTTGCTGCAGACCAGGAGCAACTCAGGTAGACCGAGTTCGGTTAGAACTCGGCCCGAGTTTGACTAAGAGAATTTTAGGCCCGGTTTGGTTTAGCAAGGGTTTTGGATGTTTGGTTTGGTTTGGGTCAAAGAATGGGTTTGCAAGGGTGATCTTCTAAATTGCTAGCGATCCCGACCCTTGTTAGCAATCACCGAATAAAACTCGTATTATACGCAAATTTTTCGTATCTTTCATATAAAACTTGCATACTTTTAACAGATCCAAATCAGTACGTAAATTTTAAGCATGCGAATTTTAAACGTGATGTATAAATTATTGAAAAATTTGGCCAAAAACGTGCTGAAAACATATTTAATTAACCAAAATTTACAACATATTTAAGATGTGAAGTTTCTAACCTCAATATTTCATTTTTCGGTTATTTGACCGAATTTTTGAACGTATTTATTTATACTAAGCCGATTTATACTCGTACTTTTGTCGTCCCGAATTTTTCCCGTTCGCCGAATTGCTAACAAGGATCCCGACTCACAAATTTTCTAGACTCAAGAAATAGAAAATACAAAATAAAGTAGAAAAATTTGCTTGACGATATCTGCTGCGATCTTCTGATTTTTTATTTCAAAGTCAGAGTTTAAGTCAATTATCGAAATCAGGTTGACTATAGCTGTATGGGCCAACAATCTCTTCTATTTTGATAATTTGACAAAATTACGGTTATACTTTATCATTATTCAGCTTTATTGGGAAGAAGATTGGTGCGGTAAAGAAGTAGCTTGTTTATTGATACAATGCTTGCTAATGGACTTGCTCCCCCGTAATAAATGGGTCAAGTCCTGTCTGAATGACATGCTCCCCATAACCACCATAACCAATCAAGTTGTTTGAACATCTGTGAAGTCTAGAAGAAAAGCTCAAACCAAAACTTTAGAGAAAACATAGATAATCAACAAAGTAATACAACAAAGTAATAAAAGTATCATATTTTCTCCCACGTGTCATATAAGCAAAATGACTGAAAGTAAAGTGACGTACTCGGCACAAAAACATAACAGTACATAAACTCATAAGAAAAACATGATAACTCATAGTGCTGGAAATAGTAAACTTATATATAAACGAAAAGCAGAAAGTGCATACACTAATACAAGCCAGCTAGAATGAAAGTCTTATAATAACTAAAGTCTGATAATGCTTGAAAGAAGCATTTATCACTAATACATGAAAATACATAACTAGAGCATAAAAAGTGATGCTATATCACTAGGGAACATCCTCAATCATCATCCTCATTGTCATCAGCATCCACCATCCTAGAAGGATTGGATTCAGCAGTGGGCAGCAATAGGGTCAAAGTATCACTGAGCCTCTTGATCATTAATGCAATAACCAATCACCGAGGGGTCACGAACCATGGGAATAGGGTCGTCATGGTTGTGAGCAAAACTGTAGGTAACATCCCTCATGGTATTGGATATGGCCTGTAACTGAAGAGTGGTACAAAAATCCATGGACCGAAACTGATCCATCATCAAGGCCTGAAGAGACTCAAGGATAACACTACTGGAAGGATGGGAAGGATTTGAACTGCCGACTGATGGGTCAACTGAGGAGGAAAAGGAGCCTAAACTGCAGGAATATGAGCGACTCTATGATGCTCATGAAGATGGCAGGTGGAGCATCCTGGGGACAATCATCCAAGATAACCTCAAAGAACTGAAAGATGTAAGAAGATACATCGCGTAGAAAAGTTATCGCGGTTTCTTGCGACACCTTTCCATAGCACGATAATAGTCTTCGGAAGACTGAATTAAACTTGGAAGTGGAGATGGTAAATAACAGAGAGTTCCAAGTAGGTGATCTCATCGGTGGAGGTTTGTTTAGACAGAATAGCAGAGAACACCATATGATGCAAATCATAACAGTAGTTGTTCAGATGCTTGGAGCGAAGACTGCCTTTGGGACATAAATTTGGTGCACATAAAGAATCACAAAAAGAGTCAAAAGTCATATGGGCTGGAAATTGTACTGAGATGATATCCACTAATGCTTTCCCTACATTGGGAATATAAAGCATAATTGCCAAATCATCGGCATTTAACTCAATGTCAATTCCACCGACTTTTGATTTAATCGTGCCCTTAGTGACCGAGAGATTACAATAGAACATCCGAATTGCATAAGAATAAATAGGAAAATTGGTTTGAACTAGGTCGACAAAGTCGAAGTATCCAAAGACGTTTGTATGATCGGGAAACAAATTAAAATTTATTGGACCCAGATAATTTTTTATTGATGAAAGTCATTGAACCATTCATCTGAAGCATCTTGTGATATGAAAATGAAATCATTAAAATAGTCACCATCCGACATGGCAGGACTAAATAGGGAAAATGAACCTTCTCTTGAACATTGGAGGAAGAAGCTTCTCTAACCTTCTTTTCTTTTTGGAAGAATGAGGGATTTGGGGAGCCATAGAAATTGAAATGTTGAGAAAGAGTAGAGATATACCAAAATTGACTGGAAACAGTAGAAGAGAACCCCGAGATAGCTTTGAATCCAAATTTTTAGGGCTTGAGAGGCTTGGAAGAGGGAGTTATAAGGTGGCTAGTGTTAGGGTTTCGGATAGTTTTTCGACTGCTATGATGGAGAGATAAAAGTTTTGATAGGGTTTTAAAGAGGAGAACCGACTGTCCAGCTTCTGTTCTGATTACTCTGGACTGAGTTAGGCCCGAGTTCGGTTCCTGGGTAGTCAGGACAGAATTAGAAAGAAAAGTGATATAGGTTTTAACATAAATACAAAGTATAATTAGAAATACTTGTGTTGAAAAAATAATAAATTATATTAATTAACCAAAATACACAAAATATAGAATATTTGGATTAGCTATAGGGGCCGGATCCCAGCTAGCAGTAGTCCGAAGACACTTGGCACCATGTCGCTTAGACTTTTACATTTTTTGTCAGAAGGGTCATTTCGGCTAATAACAAAAATATTTTCTACGAATTTATGAATTAAATCAAGTAATATTTAATTATAAAACTTTAACATCCAAAATTTTAATCCCTTCGTATAAAATTAAAATGATCTTCAGCTAGGAGTTAGTGAAGATGTCAACTAATTGATTTAGTGTCAACAAATTCTAAACTAATATCTCCCTATAAAACATGGTCTCTAAGAAAGTGATATCTAATCTCTATGGTTTAGTGCAAGACTGACAAACAGGATTCTTCATGAGATTGATTGAACTAGTGTTATCACAGTAAATAGGGATGTGGTTATAAGATAACTAGTCTTTCAAAGTTTGTTTCATCCACAATATCTGAGTACAACAACGTCCTACGGCTATATACTAGCCTCAGTTGTCGATAATACAACATAATTTTGCTTCTTAGAAAACAAGAAGACTAAAATCTTTCCTAGGAAATGACATGCCACTGGTACTTTTACGATCGACCTTGCATCCAACAAAATCTGTGTCCGAGTAACCTATCAGGTCGAACGAATCGGTTTTGGGATACCATAGACCGGTTGTCAAAATACCTTTAAGGTATCGGAGGTACGCTTAACGTTACGGCGCTGACATATGATTCCTTAGGACAGGCCTGATATCTAGCACATAAGCATACTGAAAACATAATGTCTGGACGACTAGCAGTTAGATATAGTAAAACTAATTATACCTGTACTTACGCACTTCAGTTGGTGTACCACTTTCATATATCAAGCTTTGTAGACATTGCTATAGGAGTTCCAATTGGTTTGACATTGTCCATATCAAACTTCTTTATCAGGTCTTTTATATACTTTGCTTGATTGATGAAGATGTCTTGTGAACTTTGTTTGATTTGTAGCCCAAGAAAGAATGCTAGTTCTTCCATCATGCTTATTGCAAATTCACTCTGCATACGCTTAGCAACTCGTTACATAGCATCCATTTGTTGATCCAAAGATAATGTCATCTACATTAGCACTAATAAAATATGCTTATCCAAAGATTTTATAAACGAAGTAGAATAACCTTTCCTTTTGAAAAAACATATTCAAGTAAGAAGGAACTAAGGCGCTCATACCATGCACGAGGTGCTTGTTTGAGTCCATAGAGAGCCTTACGAAGCTTGAATATGTGATTAGGACTTTTGAAATCTTTAAAACCAGGAGGTTGTTTGACAAAAACTTTCTTTTATAAAATTATTTAGAAAAGCACTTTTGACATCCATTTGAAAAAGTTTGAAAAATGAAAACTTGCAAAAGCACAAAGCATACAAATGGATTCTAGTCTAGCAACTAGAGCATATTATTGTAGCCAATGTCATCATCTTGATTATAGCCTTGATCTACTAGACGTACTTTGTTGCATGTGACTAAACCATTCTCATCTAACTTATTTCAGAACACCCATTTAGTACCAATAACCGGATGATCACTAGGTCTGGGAACGAGTTCCCAAACTTTATTATGTTCAAATTAGTTTTGTTCCTCTTGCATTAAAATCCAAAAATTATCATTAAAAGCTTCTACAACATTCGTAGGTTCTATCTTAGAAATAAATTCTATATTAACATTATATCTCTAGTGCTTGAACGAGTACTTATACCTTTTGATACATCGCCTATTAACAGTTTTTTGGATGATTTGGTGTAAACCGTAATCGCTTCGGCAGACTTTCCAGGTACAAGGTTGGTGTATCTTCAGGTGTTTATTCTGAGGGAGTTTTCTCATATTTATTATCACTATCGTTGTTGTGTTGACTATTCAGCTCGTCGAAGGTGACGTTTATTGATTCTTCAACAAAAGGTGATCTTTTGTTGAATAGTCTTTATCCTTTGATCTTTGCAACATATCCCAGAAATATTCCTTCATCAGCTTTTTATCAAATTTCCCTAAGTTGTATTTAGTGTTTAAGATAAAACATCTGCAACTGAATACTTTAAAATAGCTGATGTTAGCAGTTCTATTGAACCATAATTATACGGAGTCTTTTTGGAAATTGGTCTAATAAGAACTCTGTTTAATACATGGCATGCTGTATAAACAGCTTCTGCCCAAAAATACTTTAGAAAGTTATGCTGGTTAAGCATGACTCTAGCCATATCGCCAAGAGTTCTATTCTTCCTCTCCATAACACCATTCTATTGAGGAGTTCTGGGACAAGAGAATTCATGTGACAAACCATTCGAATCACCAATGTTTTAAAACCATGGTTATCAAGTTCTCCTCCATGATCACTTCGAATGTGAGTAATCATGAATCCTTCTCATTTTGTACCTTTTTGTAAAAAGACACAAATTCAGAAAAGGTCATTTTTATTTGCAAGAAAGTAAGCCCAAGTATATCGTGAATAGTCATCAACTATTACGAAAGCATACAGCTTACCGCCAAGATTAGCGACTCTACTTGGTCCAAACAGATCCATATATAATAATTGTAGTGGTCTAGAGGTACTTACAGCATTTATTGATTTAAAAGATGATCTAGATGCCTTGTTCTTTTCACATTCGACACAGACTATATCTTTCTTGAATGTAATATCGGATAAGCCTCTTACCAGTTTCTTTGTGGATAATCTTGTAATAGTGTCCATGTTCGCATGTTCAAGATGCATATGTCATATCCAGCTTTCGTCTTGAGATGTGAATAGACACTTTCATGTACTGTTAGTACTTTTTGACAGATATAATACATATATGTTGTCCTCTCTTATTCTCTCAAAGAAAATTATTCCAGAAGATTTATCATAAACAAAACATTTATTTTAACAAATTTAATTCAATAACCATGATAAGTCAGTTGACTAATACTTAGCATGTTATGTTTTAATTTTGTTACAAGACATACATTTTTAATAATAGGAGAGGGAGAAGTACATATGTCGCTAATTCCAATTATATGTCCTTTCAAATTATTTTCAAAGGAGACATAGCCTTCTTTTTTCATCGATAGAGTTTCAAACAAAGTGTTATCGTCGGTCATATGTCTAGAGCAACCACTATCGAGGATCCATTTACTTCTAGTTGGAGGAGGAAGGTCCACCTATAACACAAGTTGAAGATGTAACCTTTTGTACCCACTTTCTTGAGGGTCCATATTTATTAGCTTTTGGAACCCAAATATATACATGCATATCTACAAGCTTCCTAATCTTATATTGATGTGATACATGTCCTTGTATACCACAATAATGATATGTAGCAGAAGTGTTAGTACTAGGTGAAGTTCGAAGATCATGTACGTGTGTTTTTGAAGACGTGTGTGACTTCTTGTGTGAAAAAGAATACATGAATGCATAACTCCAAGCAATTCTAGCAGTGTTGGTCATGTTGTGTTTGTGTTTAGCCTTGTGACATGTGTTCACTTGAGTTACAGGCTTGACAACCTGTTTACCCAACTTAATCTCTAACTTTTTATAGACATCACAGGCTTCAGTGTACTTGGCCGTGAGTGCATCCATTTTCTGAGTAGCAATGTTATACTTCTTTGTCTCTAGTTCATAGAGATCATTGAGTTTTATATTTTCTCGATTAACTTTCTCAAGCTTTTCAAGAGTGTCATGTAGACTCAATTTTAAAGAAGTAACATCATCCGTGTTACTAAAAGAGTTTCTAATATCTTCTAGCATTTGAGATTGCTTAAAAAACTTAGATTGTATAAATTTTAGCTCTTTTTTGCACTTTTGTACATATCCATCATCTTCTTTTGATCTTCTAATAGATCAGTGAAGGCATCAGACAATTCATCAAAAATAAATTCTTCATAAAGAGGATTCAAAATTACCTTAGCATCCGTAGCCATGAAATACAGGTTTGTTGTATTGCAAGATTTTTCTTCTTCATCGGAATCACTCACCTCACTTTCACACTAGATGCTGGTATTAGCATAATTCTTTATCGATGTCCTTCTTTTGCTTGACTAATCGTATCTACTTTCCTTTCTTACAACAGGATAATCTTTTTTAATATGTCCTGTCTTCTTACAGTTGTAGTAGATTAGTTCTTCGTCGTCTCTGGAATCTTTCTTCTTCTTATTTGTCTTCTCATACTTAAGGAATCTTCTGAAGTTACTTATCATGAGTTCCATTTGCTCGTTGTCTGAGCTATCGGTCTCACTCTCGTCAATGAAGGTTGTTATAGTGTGCTTTGAATGCTATAGCCTTCTTCTTTGGTGCTGGCTCTTCAAAATCTTTAATATCCACCTGATAAGCTTTCCCATGAGTTTTAAGAGTCATCATAGTGAGATCATTCCCTTCAATAATAGTCGTTGCCTCGGGATTTCAGTTATTGGTCAGCCTACGAAGTACCTTTCGAATCTTTTCATGATTGTTGTTTTTTTTCCAAGAGAAGATAAGGGATTAACAATATCTAGAAACCGAGTAAACATATTTGTAATAGTCTCATTAGGCTTCATTTTGAAGGCCTTATATTCTTGTGTTAGTCATGAGATTTTGGACTCCTTCACTTGTGAAGTTCCTTCATGAGTTACCTCAAGAAGTCTTCAAACCTCGTGAGACGTGACATACTTTGATACTCTATTAAACTAAGTTCCATCTATAGCACAAAATAATGCATTAATAGCTTTTGCATCAAGACTTGCTTTTTTTTAATTGTCGGTATATTTGTCATGTGGTTTTTCAACTAGATTCCCATCTACCACAATAGGTAGGTAGTGGTTTCTTGTAACCATCGATGACAATCGATCATAAATTGAAATCAAGCGACTTGAGGTAAAAGCTCATTCATGTCTTCTAATATGTGTAGTTTTGTCACGACCCGCACCCAGTATTTGGGCATGAGCCGTGGGTACGTCCAGCCTACGCCGCAGTGTTGGCGGTAAAACGTTGTTTAATCATCTTCACATTTTATCAACACAACCACGCAGTTTATATATTTTCACAATGCATACCAAAATCCACATATAAGTCCAAGGCAGAATAATATACATAATAACCACAGCCAGAGAGAAAAGATATGAAATAAACTGAATAGTCTCAAAGAAGGATCATATAGTACTAAGTGAATATCCACTACTCAACTCACATAATCCTCAAAATAAAATATAACAACTAAAAGGTTTTCGGAGACAATTCCGGCCAAAACTAAATAATGTCTAACCAGATATATCATCTGCAAAGGGCATTCGCGTCCAGATCCTCTGGTATGCCAAGATCAGGGTCGACTGTCTGCTCATAGTAATTAGTAGTACAAAAAATCCTCTAACTCATCACCTAAAAATGTTGGTTTCCAGTCAAGAATGGAACAAGCACACATATGACAAGCTATCTGAGACATAATAGAATTTACAAGACATAAAAATAGAATATGAGGATTTGAACTATAAAATAACAAGCATCATGGTATAGCATGAAAAGAACAGACAACTCTATGATGAGATATAGCAACTAGAAAGTAAATACGTAAATCATGGTGACATGGCAAGTGGTGAAGAAACATGATAAATAACTGAAATAATAACTATCTACGTGTGTTGAAATATCGAGTTCGACATATGAACGGCTAAAGGGTAAATCTGGTACCCCCGTACATGTCGTGTGCAGCTACTATCAGTCACGATCAGACAAATGGGATAGAATGGGTAGTTCACACGTCTACTAAGATATTTTCTCGCACGACTAGTACTCATGGAATAAAGTCACAAGCATGGTAATCACATGAATAGTAGTCAAGAAATATAAATAAAATCTATGATACTAATCTCCGTGTGACGAGCATGTCAGCAAGCAGAAGAAGCATATGTATAACATGTAAAGGAAAAACTATTAGAATCGAAAGCAATCGGTATATGTACTTGCCCGTAGTCCTGAACTGCAGATACAGTTCAAGTGCTGAGTCACAGTCTCCAAAACCTATATTTGGAATTAAACTAAATTAATGATAAAGAAATATATGGTTTTACAGTTCAATCTATATGGTTTGCCATTTCCTTTCCATTGGTCACCTAGAAGTCTAGGTTTTCTGCCTATGCTGGTATATGAGATACATAGCTCAGATATATTTTTGGACTTCACCTACCTGTTGTAGGCCTCAAAAATGAAAGTCACGCTGAGTTGATCAGGACAATATTTATAAATCACGCTGAGGAGACAGCTCATCATTTGTCAGAGATTAATTATGACTGACAGCACAACAGTCGAAGAATGTCTCTTCGTATGCCACGTATGCACAGAACTCGAGAGATCATAGCCGCCTATTGCGTGACTTTTTGAAATCTTCTTCAGCAAGACTCAGCCTTCACCAAGTTGGCGTACCAAAAGAGCTTCTTGTCATTTAATGCGACTGACAAAAGCAATCACTGTCAGAGATTGTGTCAGTCGAGGCACGTCAAATCAAGACAGCTGGCAGCCCTGCCTCAATCGTGCATGGATTTTGAGCCTTCTGACTCAAGTCTACGTGTATTGTGAACTTATATGTTCCTTCCCAAAGTCCGCGTATATTTTGAGCTTTCTGTCTCAAGTTTGTGTGGATTCTGAAGTTTCTGCCCCACATCTGCGTAGATTTTGAAGCTTTCTGCCCCAAGTCTGCATGGATTGTGAAGCTTTTTGCCCCAAGCCTGCGTGGATTCTGAAGCTTCTTGCCCCAAGTTTGCGTGGATTTTGAAGCTTTCTGCCCCGAGTCTGCGTGGATTTCGTCTTCAACAAGTCTGCGTAGATTTCATCAAATTGGAGTACGTGGCAGCCATGCCACTGATCTCTCGCCTGCGTGTCCTGTAACTTGCACACGACTCATGCATGATTGCCATGTGTCGAACAGTTACAGGCCACGTCCAGTAACTGCTCACAACCTTGCGTATGTTAAATCCTGCATGATTTTCAACTAAGCACTGGCTGTGAAGACAGTTATCTTTTAGTTATTATTTTTGACTCTATAAATAGAGTTCTTTTTCTCATTCATTGTACAAATACATAGTTATCTACTGTCAAAATTTTGAGAGCTTTTCTTCTTCGCATAGTCCAAGGGATAAAGTGATCGTCTTCTAGATCAGATTCCTACAGTTGTAATTTTCCCAGATACACAATAAATAAAGGAATTTATTTATGGAAAACAAATTGGCGAAAAAATCATCTCCTCTTCTGAGATGGCAACAACTCAATGCGACACTTCGTCAGTCGGCTCGACGAAGAAGGTGATGACGATCCAATTCGATCAACTCGCCTATGAAGAAATGCAGCGGGCTAAGAGTGGCAAGCCCACTTCAGCCTCCATCATCACTGCCAAGTCGAAGGGACACTCTGTCTATATCCCTAAGAATCAGTTGGCAGTCAATAGTGAAGTCTCTGACACAGTGTCTACTCCTAACACTGGCAAGGACTCTACTGCAAGCATGCACACTCTTGTGCGCTCGAAGATGACAGTAATCAAAGGTCACGCTGATAGTACTGGCTCCTTAGCCAAATCTGTTCCAGCGTGCAAATTCAATCCCAAAAGTCACACTGACAGTATTGGCTCCTTAGCCAAATCTGTTCCACTGTGCAATCTCTCATTCAAAAATCACGCTGACAGTACTGGCTCCTTAGCCAAATCTGTTCCAGTGTGCAAATTCAATCCCAAAAGTCACGCTGACAGTACTGGCTCTTTAGCCAAATCTGTTCCAGCGTGTATTTCCAAAATCAAAAGTCACGCTGACAGCACTGGCTCCTTAGCCAAGTCTGTTCCAGTGTGTAATTCTAAAATCAACAATCACGCTAACAGTACTGGTTCTTTAACCAAATCTGTTTCAGCGAGTATTTCATCTAAGAAGAATAGCTCTTTAGTTATCTCTTCTTCTTTGCCAAGTTCTACTAGAACTGGGGGTGGTCTTCCACACAAAGTCCCTTCGAAAAGAGACGACTCTTTAGTTGTATCTTCTGTTCCTGTAGTTTTTACTTCAGGAACAGCTTTGACTGACAATTTTGTTAGTCAAAGAAAAGGAGATGGTCTTTTGACTACTCTTCCTTCTGGACATTCTATGTCTCAAAACTTGAATGAGTCTAAGAAGAAACATTCCTTAGTGTCTTCTTCTATGACTTCTTCAAATTGGGCACAGAATCTGTCCATAAAAGAGGGTCTGTTACCAACTCCTAATCAAAGGGATGGTTCAACTCTTCCTTCTCTGCAAATATCCAGATCAATGGAAGGAAAACTCCATGTTTCCAAAACCAATGTGTTACCTCCAACTGATCTAAGAACAAAGCTTAACATTTCTGGTATTAAGAAACCATACCAGTTGGAAACAAAGATAAGAAATCCAGATGCAGAGTATGCAAGAAACTATGTGGCTCATATTAATCATTCTCTATATAATCAAGAGCCATCAAGACCCAAGAACAGGAAATATACTCTTCAATCTTCACAAACAGATTTACGAGAATATCTTCAACAGAAGAGAAGGAGTGATTCTGTGTCAAAGGATCATGCTGAATGTGACTTCTATCCAAGAGTCATAATTCAATGCAGATGTCAATCAATGGCTTATGACCATATTGATCATGAATGTGACTTCCAGCCAAGAGTCACAATGCAATGCAGATGTCAAACAAAACGACAATCTGTCTTCAAACGGATTCAGTGTGAACCTATGCCTGATGAAGATGAGCCTTTGTTTGCTTCTGTCAACATGACCTCTCGGGATACTGGGGGTAGAGCTGATAGTCCAGATGGAGTATACAGAAACACGAGAGCAAGAGCCTTAGCTTCTAGTCAAAGAACTTTAATTTCTGAAGATGATTCTGAATTCCTTAGAGAATCTAACTTCCCACCTCTTCCTACTGGGGGTAGTTCTCCTATAATTGACTTTGATGCACAAAGCAATGATTCAGAACAAACAACATCCACCAGTTCATCAATAATCCCTCGTACAGTCACGACTTATATGGTTGATGGGAATACTGATGAACCTTCTTCTTCCTTGACTCCTCAAGCACAAATGATTGCTTCTTTGGAACAGCAAATGAAGTCTATGGCTGATACTATGAAGTCGATGTATGAACTCATGGCAACTCAGATGCAAAATCGACAGACTATACCAAATGCCATACCAACTGACACTGATATGAGTCCAATACAAGTTCCTCCAGCAGTACAATCCAATACTCCTAGACCAGCTCAACCAAACCCTAGTCTCTCTGGAGCTGGGGGTAGTGCTTATAATGCTGTTCCTCCTCCCAACTATTCTCTACAAGTTACAACTCCACAATCTTTCGGAGTTGTTAATGAAGAATTGAGGAATCTCAAAACTCAATTCGAGGCATTCAAACAAAAGGATGGTTTACAAAGGTTAGGCATCAAGCAACCTTATCCGATAGAATGGAAGCAAGTATCGTATCCTCCTAAATACAAGCCTCCTACTATCTCATTCTATGATGAAACCACTTCTCCAAGTCAGTTTATTAATCACTTTGAAGTGATGACTGATCAGCTGCAACCAAGCGATGCCCTTCTTACTCGAGTGTTTGTTGGATGTCTCAAGGGAACAGCTTATGAATGGTATAGAAGTCTCCCAGATGGGTGCATTACCTCATTTGTCGGTTTCAAACAGATATTTCTTGAACGGTTCTATGAAGGGCTCAATGACATGACTATGTCTGCTCTTATTAGAATCAAGCAGAAAAATAATAAAACTACAGAAGAGTATATTGAACGATTTCGAAGAGAAGCTCTGAAGATGCGTCTTGGAACTCCTGATGCTGTCACCATCGACACGTGCAAATCAAACTTGTTGCCAATCATCAGCATGTGGACAGGATCCACCCAATTCCAAGACTGGCCTTCTTTCATAGTTAGTGCCAAGGCTGCAGAAATTAGTGCTGAAACCTTCAAAGGTTTAGGAGTACAGATGACTCCCAAAGAAACAGGTCAAGGTACTAACAATAAAAACAATGCTCACAAAGGAAAAGAAACTCTTGAAGTTAATCTTCAGAGCAAAGATGCATCAACTGTTCAAACTCCTACAACTCAACAACCAAGAATACCTCGCCCTAAAGAAGAATACTCTTTCGATGATGATGATGTCCTTGGTATCTTTGAATGTCTGCTGAAAGGTAATAAGATACAATTACCTGAGATCAAGAAACCTGATGAAGCTGGTAAGACAGATCATCCCAAATACTGCCCGTATCACAGAATACTGGGTCACACAATTCGTATATGTTATGTACTGAAAGGAAAGATCTAAGAAATGATTAAGTCTGGAGCTATTTCTCTTACTCCAAAAGAGAAGACCGTCACCTCCAACGTCGTCTCTATGCAATTCGGAGATTTCCCTCCTCAACTCCTTGAAAGTGGGATTGTTCCTATTTCCAAGGCAATTCTTAAAATAGTAAATATTCCTCCTCCATAATCTGAAGGATTAGTGCCAATCACTTTGGAAACAGGAGAAATCATGTAGATTCATCCTGATCTAGTGGCAGATTTTGAATCTCCTCAAAAGACTACTTCTCGAAAGTCCAAGAAGGCTGGAAAGATTAAGTCATGTCATATGACGTCTCTTGGGTCTACCTCTGACACAGAGCCAAAAGAGAAAGAAGAAGCACTTGTTAGTGCTACTCGAACGGGGAAACCTTATCTAAAGGATTATTCCAAGAATCCTGAGGATACTCTTGATATCCCTCCAGCTGATAAAGATGCTCATAATGTTCCTCCTGAAGAAGAATTATCCACTGTACTTGTTCCTTCAACTACACCGGTTGAACCTGTTCCTCCCAAGCCTACAGCTTTGGAGAAAGGCAAACAACAGGCTCGGTTTGATAAACTAATCAAGAAGTCCCCTCCTCTTGGGCTTCAGAAGCCTTATAATTTTGACATTCTAGCTCAACTTGCTAATACTCCAGCTAGAATGTCCCTCTTTGAACTTCAATGTCTCTCCAAAAAGACTCGGGAGACGTTAAGTGAAGCACTTCTACATGCTGACTCTTGTCTTGCACAGTTAAAGAAGCCAAATATAGAACCTGCCACTTGCTTACATTGCAACAGTGTACTGGAGATTATTCCAAATATCACCTTTACACAAGACGACATGCTACTGGAGGATAATCGACATGATCGGCCTCTCTATTATACCGGTTATATCGAGACGATGAAGATAGATCGTATTCTCATTGATCCAGGGTCTGCTATAAGCATAATGCCAAAGAGTCTGTTGGATGAACTAAAAATCCCTCTTCACAAACTCTCCAAGACGGTTACTACTATCCTGGGATTCAATCAAAGCCGAAGCGAGCCTTTGGGAAAGATTCATCTGAAGCTTCAAATAGGTGATTTCAGATCCAAAGTCACTTTCTATGTGATCGAGATCGTGGGATCCTATAATCTTCTTCTGGGGAGGCCCTTCTTCATGAAAATAATGTGGTGCCTTCTACTCTTCATCAGTGTTTTAAATACATTAATAGCAATGGAAGAGTACAAAAAGAAGTTGCTGACATAAATCCCTTCCATGGGGTTGAAGCTTTTTCAATGATTCCCGAATGTACAAAGAAGAGTATACAAGGGTCATACAAGCTATGGAGAAAGAGGATTCACAAAGTGAGACCTTAATAATTCCTGTTAAAGGTCGAACTACTCAGCCACAATCTCCCAAACTCTCTGGAGAAGGTTCTTTCATCATTCCGGTGATTGGACGGATCTCTCTGTTACCTCAGTCGTCTATTCAAGACACAATGATTATTCCTGTCAGTGGGCGTACTGCAATTCTTGCATCTCCACATGTGAAATAGGATACTCTGCTAATTCCAGTTGGAGGGCGGATTATTCTTCCATCTCAAGCTTCAAGGGAGCTCACCTCTTCTGAGCCATTTGTTATCGATCTTAATCGAAACAACGCTTCTTTTCGTTCTTCTTCTTCTCCTTTAGTCATTGACTTGGCTAAAATCTCTAAGGCTCAGCCTTCTCCCAATGTAAATATTGCTGCTTTTACATTTAATGAAAAGTCTCCATCTTTGCAGTACGTTGATGTGTGCAATTGTGTTCATAGTTATTTACATTTGTTAGATGACTTGAGCACAATAACCATAGGGATTGTACAGACTGTTCATACAGATATATCTCTAGAACCTGTACAATCTTCATACTTTCTAGTTCCCAGCAGAAAGCCAGGAGACATTCTAATATTCTTCTATAAAGGGCCCCAAAGTTCTTCTAATTTAGAAGATGATGACAAAAATGATGATACTGGAAGATTACAACTACGTCGTTATAGTCAGCAATCTAAAGACATCATCAAAAATATGGGCTATGACTTCAGAACTGGCCTCAACAGTGGAAAAGGAAGAAAAATGCCTGTCCGGATTCCTCCTCTGAAATATAGGAGGACGAAATGCGGATTGGGCTATACTGCTCCTATTCCTTTCATCAATATTGTTCGTGAAGATCCCGAATCTGACGAAGATAAGAGATCTGATTCTTCTAGTACTACCTCTTGGGATTCCGATGCGAGTATTGGTGATTTCTACTGCAATATTCTGTCTTCCAACATAGTCTCCATTGACGGTTCTGAGGAAGATGATGAAGACGAAGATGAGTTTGAAATCTTACCTGAATCAGAACAATGGGCCCAAAGGTTGGATAATCAATGGGAATTCCGATTTGAGCAAAAAGAACCTCCGACTGAAGATAAACTTGTTCAAATAGATGTTGGTGAAGAGGGATCCCCCAAACCAATATTCATCAGTAAAAGTCTTTCAGAAACTGATAAGCAAGACATGATTAAACTCATTCGTGACTACATCGACGTCTTCGCTTGGAGTTATGAAGATATGCCAGGACTTGATCCACAAATCGCAACTCACAAGCTCAATATCTTGTCGAATGCTAAACCGGTCAAACAACAACGGTGACGATTTCGTCTAGACATTATGGATGCAATTGAAGCTGAAGTCAATAAACTCATGACCTTCGGGTTTATTAGAGAGGAACAACATCCCGATTGGGTGGCTAACATAGTTCCTGTCCTTAAAAAGACTGGCAAGATCAGAGTATGCATAGACTTCCGCGATCTCAATGCGGCATGTCCTAAAGATGAATTCCCTCTACCAATCACTGATGTCATGATCGATAATACATGTGGATTTGAACGGATGTCATTTATGGACGGGTATTCTGGGTACAATCAGATTAAAATGTTTCCAGACGACGAGAAGCACACTTCTTTCAGAACGCCGATCGGTACATACTGTTATACAGTTATGCCATTCGGTCTCAAGAATGCAGGAGCAACTTATTAACGAGCTATGAGCACTATATTCCGTGAACATTTGCGGAAAATAGTCGAATGCTATATTGATGATATTGCAGTCAAAAGTCGACAAAAGGAGGATTATATCCAAGATTTGAAGACTATATTTGATCTAATGCGTAAGCATCAATTAAAGATGAACCCTACTAAGTCCTTCTTAGGCGTCTCTAGTGGTAAATTTTTCGGCTTCGTCATTACCTCTAAAGGTATACACGTGGATCCCGAGAAGATCAAAGCCATCCAAAAGATGCGTCCTCCACGCACCTTAAAAGAGCTACGAGGATTTCAAGGAAGGATCGCTTATATCAAGAGATTCATTTCTAATTTATCAGGACGCTGCAGACCATTCAACAAACTTATGAAGAAAGGTGTCTCTTTTGTCTGGAATGATGAATGTCAGAAAGCATTCGATGATATAAAACAATATCTGATGAGCCCTCCAGTATTGGTACCTCCCGTCTCAGGAATTCCATTTCTCCTATATACTCGAGCAATGAGTCATTCATTGGGTGCATTACTCGCTCAAAAGAATAAAAATGGTCATGAACAAGCCATCTACTATCTCAGTCGTACTATGACCGGAGCTAAACCTCGATATTCACCAGTCGAAAAAGAATGTCTAGCCTTGATGTTCGCTGTTCAAAAGATACGACATTATATCATTGGCCAGACTATTCATGTCATCTCCAAGATCAATCCTATACGGATCATGATGAAGAAACCCAGTGTTTTGAATTCTCGATTAGCTAACTAGGGAATCCTACTTGCTCAGTATGACATACATTATATTCCTCAGAAGTCAGTCAAAGGACAAGCTCTAGCTGATTTTCTGGCTGCTCATTCAATTCCAGAAGATTCAAAACTCTATGACGAAATTCCAGATGAAGTCCTAGATTCAAACCAAATTGCTGAAGAAGATCCTACTTGGCGTCTATTCTTTGATGGAGCTTCAAGGATAGGTCCTAATGGTGATATTGTCGCTGGAGTTGGAATCGTTCTTGTATCGCCAAAAGGTCTTGCTATCCAAAGAGCTTATTCTCTCGATCAGCCGTGTTCAAACAATGTAGCTGAGTACAATGCATTACTCATTGGTCTTCAACTCGCTAAACATCTAAATATTCAACATTTGGAGGCGTACGGAGACTCTAAACTCATTGTCAATCAGATAAGGGGTACTTATGAAGTTCGCCATCAAGATCTGGTTCCTTATCATAGATCAGCTATATCTATGGCTTCTTCGTTTGAAGAATTCTTTATTGAACATGTTAGGCGAGCATGTAACACAGAAGCTGATGCTCTAGCTAATCTTGCGACGGTATTGGCTATCCCGATTAGACGGCAACAAATAATTATTGTTCGCAATCGAGAATTATTTCATCTGGAAAATAACCTGACCCTAGGACTTCCAGTTGACATTGAAGAATCAATATCTCATGACGTCAACACCACAAGAGGATTTGGATTTAGTCGTAAATCTTTATCATCTTCATCTGATTCCAGCATGGAATTTATCTTCAGTAACTCGGCCGAGAATCAAAATACGGATAAAGATTGGAGACTTTCTTTCTTAGATTTCGTATTGTATGATATTCTTCCAGATGATTCGAGTGAGGCAGCATCTATTAGACGACGATCACTCAGATTCTATTATAATCATACAACAAAAAACTTATATCGTCGAGCTTATGATGGTTTACTTCTTCGATGTGTTGTCGGTGACGAGGCTCAACAAATTATTCGCGAAGCACATGATAGAATTTGTGGAGCACATCAGCCTGGACCAAAACTTCAAGACCGTATTCGACGTATGGGTTATTATTGGCCCACTATGGTATCAGACGCCATCGAATATGCAAAGAAGTGTAATGCCTGTCAAATCCATGCAGATTTTATTCATCAACCTTCGAAATTTCTACACCCGACGGCAGCATCATGGCCCTTCGAAGCTTGGGGCATGGACATTATCGGCCCGATCAATCCGCCGTCATCCAAGGGTCATCGGTTTATTCTCGCAATAACCGATTACTTCTCCAAATGGGCCGAAGCCGTTCCTTTGTCTGAAGTTAAGACGTCCAATGTCATTAGCCTTATTAAGCACCACGTCATCTACAGATTTGGTGTTCCTCGACGCATTATTCATGATAACGGACCACAGTTCGTTAGTCAGAATTTTACTCGATTCTGTGACGATCATCGGATCAACAATGTGGCTTCTACCGCATATAATCTGGCAGCTAACGGATTAGCAGAAGCTTTCAACAAGACCATCATCAAACTCCTAAAGAAGTTTGTCTCTACTAACAAACATAATTGGAGTGAGAAGCTTGGTGAATGTTTGTGGGCTTATCGCACTACAGTTCGTAATGCTACTAAATGTACACCCTTCTCTCTGGTGTATGGTTGCGAAGCTGTTCTTCCATTAGAGATTCAAATTCCTTCTTTAAGGATAGCAATCGCTAATGAACTCACTGTAAAAAATAATGATCGTCTTCGACTTCAAGAATTAGAAGCTCTGGATGAAAAGCGATTATCTGCTCAACAGAATATTGAATTCTATCAAGCTAGAATCTCAAGAGCTTTTAATAAGAAAGTCAGAGTTCGATCGTATCAAAAAGGAGAACTTGTTCTAACAGTCAGACGTCCTATGACTATGACTCATATGAGCAAGGGCAAATTTGACGCAAAGTGGGAAGGACCCTATATTGTGAGCAGAATTTTCTCAAATGGAGCTTATCAACTCTCAGAATTGGATGGTCGAAAAGTTTTGATGCCTATTAATGGCAAATTCCTTAAAAAGTATTATGCATAAATACTTGTAAATCATCAGACAAGTTCATGCTTATAAATAAAATTTTTATTTTATTTTTATCATGAATGATGATACATGATATTAAGGAAGATCACTATCATCCTTTTCTACATTTGGACATGGGCCACTGCCGTCCTTCTCGAAAACGCAGTCAACAAAAGAGCCGAGAACCTCCTTGCTGGAACCCACGAGGAATTTGCAAGCAGCTATCCTCATGGCTTCTTCTTCTTCAGTCCTTCCCGGTTCGAGCAGGAAGTCCAGAATGTCCCTTGGTGGCTTGGGTGCAGACAAACCTTCGCCTGCTTCAGCCTTCTTTTGAACTGGATCAGCAGGGCGTTCTTCAGTGCCTTTCTGAATCTTCATGGCAATTCCAGCTTTCTTGGATGCTTCTTCAGACGACATTTTTATGTTTGAAAGAAGAAGTGTTCGTTTTTGTCAGATTTCTGCTATATTTATAGGCAGAAGTTCTACAAATAATGAAACGTCACGTTCATCCGACGGTTCATCCATTCATTAATTGCGTTCATCCGACGGTTCACACATTCATTAATACTTGACGGTTCATCCGTTCATTTATTACGTTCGTCCGTTCATAATCTTTTATCAATTTATTTGGGGATTCGTTATTTATCATGTTTTTATAACCTCTGAATCAATTCTGAATCTATCTACTCATTTGTCATTTTTGACCTCTGCATAGAAATCAATCTATTTTCTTTTGAGTTCATACATATTATCACGTCCATAATACCTCTGATAATATCATACACTCTAAAACAGAAAAGAAGATTTTATTATCTATCATGTCCACAATTCATCCACAAATATAAATTATTGAGCATAGAAGAATTATCATTTCCATTCTCATTTTACCATAAAAAGTCTACTACATTTTCTTAGACTTTCTTACAAATCATAATGGAAATCTATTACAATCTTGGATTTTCATTCTACACCACAACAATAACCTAAAAGAGATCTATCTTCTTCTTTGGATCTTCTCCGTCGGACCTTCTCCGTCAGGTTCGTTGTTGGTGGCAGTTCCTGACTGTCTGAGTCCCAGTCACGACCAGATCAGCAGGAATCAAACTCTGGTCTTCTCTCTCAGACGAGAGGAGAACCACAGAGTATGGCAGCCCGAAGTCGTGGTGCTGCCAATACAATTGATGGATTAGGGGTAACCTCTCAAGGAAGATAGGAATGTATTCCATATTGGGATACAATTCCTAGTTCTGCCTTGAAAGGAACTCTACTACCCAATTTTTTGGGGTAGAGTTGACTCCACCATCCAACTCTCGTGTATAAAGGTTCTTCCTACCATCTGAGGAAGACCCTTCTATCCCACGAAGAGTTCTGAGTTGTCTGATGTACGCGTCAAAAGCGTATGAGCTCCCTGATGTAGGTGTCAGCAGAATATTCTCCACAGCATCCATATCACCAATGCCAGTTCTAAAGAAAGTTTTCAGCCGAATTCCTGCAGAAAGTATCAAGGAAGAGGAGATTAATCAACAGAAATGTCATTTGGCACGCGCTGGCTAGTCAAGCGTGCATTGTTCAGTCAGAAACAAAAAGCCTATTTTCAACAGCAACAAAATAGTATACGTACTATACTGGACTTACCTTCAAGATTGGTGCTAAGAATTGGCAAACTCATGTTTAATACAGTGTGTATAAATTGAACATTAGAAAGCATTGCTTTCCTGTTTGAGAATGAAATCTCCCAAAAATTTCATTCTCAGAGAAAAATGAAGAAGAATGAGAGATGAGTATCTTTGAAACTCAGCTATCTATTTAAAGGACAAAGTACAAGCTTATTCTTGGAAAAGATCCGCGTAAATAGCGCTCGTAAACCATGGAATGAATGACACGTGTGCTTTGGAAGACAGCACAACATTGGAAACAGTCAAAGAGTGCTAATTAACATTCTTTATTAATGCACACTGTTCAAACACAAAAGTTGTACTACATTCTTCAAGACAGGCACTGATGGCCTTACAAAGGACAAAAGAAGAAGTGCAACATTTTCAAAAGAAGACAAAAGCATAAAAGACACGCTCTATTTAGCAGAGCGACTGAGCTTAGTGCCCAGTTCTTCTACGCTCTTAACCCCCATGCGGTGTAACAGAGCCTTCAACATTTCACGCTGCTCTGCAAGGCTGCGTCCGTCAGAAGAAGACAAGCCATCCAGACCAAAATAGCCCAGGAAATTCTTGGCTAAATGCATGGGATCGTCTTTGAACTCGAAGACTAGGGGCTCCGGTTCCTTACCCTCAAAAGTGGGATCACCATGGGAACAAAAACCTAATTTGTGTGCTACTTCTTCAGCTTCTTCCTTTGGTGTCATGTTGATGTAAGATGAAGATTAAAAATGAATCTTCTCCCTGTTTATATAACAGAGCTCGCCGGCGGTTCATATTCCACCATAAATTGGATGTAATCAGTCTCGGAGAACGAAGAGTCATTATGACATTTAATAAGTTCATTTGGATGTTTTCAAAGAACTTCGAAGTCTTTTCGACTTCCGAAAAATTTGAAGTCATCTCAGCGTGACTGAATTCATTTTATCATCTCATTTTCAAAGTATTTCGAAATAATTTATCATTTTTTCAAAAACTTTGAAGGGGGTTTTGTAGGCCTCAAAAATGAAAGTCACGCTGAGTTGATCAGGACAATATTTATAAATCACGTTGAGGAGACAGCTCATTATTTGTCAGAGAGTAATTATGACTGACAGCACAACAGTCGAAGAATGTCTCTTCGTATGCCACGTATGCACAGAACTCGAGAGATCATAGCCGCCTATTGTGTGACTTTTTGAAATCTTCTTCAGCAAGACTCAGCCTTCACCAAGTTGGCGTACCAAAAGAGCTTCTTGTCATTTAATGCGACTGACAAAAGCAATCACTGTCAGAGATTTTGTGTCAGTCGAGGCACGTCAAATCAAGACAGCTGGTAGCCCTACCTCAATCGTGCGTGGATTTTGAGCCTTCTGACTCAAGTCTACGTGTATTGTGAACTTATATGTTCCTTCCCAAAGTTCGCGTATATTTTGAGCTTTCTGTCTTAAGTTTGCGTGGATTCTGAAGTTTCTGCCCCACATCTGCGTGGATTTTGAAGCTTTCTGCCCCAAGTCTGCGTGGATTGTGAAGCTTTTTACCCTAAGCCTGCGTGGATTCTGAAGCTTCTTGCCCCAAGTTTGTGTGGATTTTGAAGCTTTCTGTCCCGAGTCTGCGTGGATTTCGTCTTCAACAAGTCTGCGTGGATTTCATCAAATTGGAGTACGTGGCAGCCATGCCACTGATCTCTCGTCTGCGTGTCCTGTAACTTGCACACGACTCATGCATGATTGCCATGTGTCCAACAGTTACAGGCCACGTCCAGTAACTGCTCACAACCTTGCGTATGTTAAATCCTGCGTGATTTTCAACTAAGCACTGGCTGTGAAGACAGTTATCTTTTCAGTTATTATTTTTGACTCTATAAATAGAGTTCTTTTTCTCATTCATTATACAAATACATAGTTATCTACTGTCAAAATTTTGAGAGCTTTTCTTCTTCGCATAGTCCAAGGGATAAAATGATCGTCTTCTAGATCAGATTCCTACAGTTGTAATTTTCCCAGATACACAATAAATAAAAGAATTTATTTATGGAAAACACCTGTCATGTAGCCCTACCCTGTACTGGTGGGGTGACTTTCCCATTTATGCTTAACTGACAACTACACTATTTAAGCTACTAATATGAAACAGTATATTACCCTATAACTCTTAGACCTTCACACACCTAACCACTGACTTGGACAGTGTTAAGCAGGGCCATGTCATCTGATGTGAGTTCATAAATGGAAGGTATAGCATTGCACCTTATAATTTACTCTTGCACCTAACCTTACTGTTGCATATTTTTCCCTGGTACACCCAGGTTGTTTATATGCATCATACCATAGCTACTCTCATTAGTCCTATTACTATTACCTGCTACTGCTACTGCTGCAGTTGCTCTCTCTCTTACCTAATGTTGGTACACTCGATTTGGCCCTACTGAACAATTTTCCAATCCCCAAACTTGGTTCTGACACAAAGGTCTCCTATCTATACTCCCTTTGTTTCATCTATATGCAGTCGTAGTTTGTATGTTGCTTGGCCTATACTGGATATGCATACCCCACATATGCCCACATCCCCAGCGTTAGTCTACATTTGATACCTAGGTAGAGACATCTTAAATTCCTATATATTCTTTACTTACCACCCAATTAGTGATACCTCATCCCACAAGCTACCTCTCATAAAGTCACCTCCAGGAACACATACACCTCTTGTTGTTATATGAATTCCCCCCATAGGAATTGCACAACTAAAGAGAATAGGAAGTTCATGAATGGTGAAAATAGTAACTGTAGTACTCTAAAGCAGAGATTCCAATGTCTCATGTTTTAATAAGCCACAAACTAATCCTTTCTTTGCCTTTCACAAAAATATGAGTATTAACGAGTGCTCAACCACAAAACTTTCAAGATAAAGGCTTTGGTGGTGTTCTGTTGAGGGGTCAAGTTACAACCATGATTCTACTTGTGCTCTCAAATTTACAAGGATAGAATATAAACTGTTACCTACTCCTATCCCTTATAACCTATATTTTACTTACCCACACTATCCATTGTCCTACATAGCAGGGATTCCTACAATGGGACATACGCCTTATGTGTCTTGGGACCCTACAACATTATCATGTACTCTGTTTATTCCTAATGTTACAGGTTCCCTATCATATAGGTTCGATAGTAAGATGCTTGTGCACTATTGCACATCTAACTGCATACTCAGTTCCACCACAATTGTAGGGCACATGTACCCATTACTTAGGCTGCTACCATGAAATTCCTATAGCTACCTAAACAAGGATAATGTGGATGGATAGTGTTGGTGCCTTTACCTAGTGCTCACTTAGTAACTCAACTGTAAGGTGCACCTACATTGGTAGGCACTTGTCCATTGCTACCCTGCTTTGCTCTTGTTAAGATCCCATTGTACTATAAGGTAGCTGCCCTTATATGGTTATTGGTACCCATAATTAATCTGTCTATCCTACACATATGGAGGCTTCCCTAATACTCGTGAATTAAGGCATTCACCCATTTATAGGATAGAGACTGAATTTGACATGTAAATTGACCTATCAGTTCGACTGATACAAGATAGGTAATTAACATATCAAAATAGTAGGCACTCAATACTCCTAGGTCCTTCACTCACAGGCTATATGGGTGCATATTACAGGAACTCTCCTGCCTATGCTGTGTTTCGATACAGAGCCTTTATACCAGTTGTATCTACTTGTACTCCATACTACGGTACACACCCTTTAGAGAGTGTAGACCAATCACAATGTGTGGGACTCTAGCATTCACTCACAACTTCTCGATACTTACAAGTATCAAAGGAGGTCTGATACCTCCTTATACAGATAGGTGTCTGCGCCCATATACTCCCAAGTCATCCTAGCATGATTAAGATGATTCTGACTTGGTACTAGCATATATATATCAATCTCCCCCAACTTCTTATTACAGTTTTAACATATAGGAATATTAAGGTAGTAGACACTTGGGTGATCTCTGATACACAATTGTACTCAGGAAATATTACAAACACCTAGATTACTATTAAATATGCTAAGTTAACTAGGTTTTTAGGAATCGTAGAGGTTGGTTGATGGAAAGGGAAGGGTACCTGTTTTGAGGGATCAAAAGCTCTGTTCTTGCCGTGTTTCTTAAACTGAATACCTTCACGAACTGGGATGCGGAGAATTTTAGGGTTTGGGAAAAAGAATTGATCGATCCCGTATACATATATATACGATGTTTGGATAGGATTGAATCTGGATAGGATTAGAACTCTAGATTGATCTCTGTTCTCGAGAGGATTTGAATCCTACTTAGCCGTTTGGGTTTTTGAATGGTTAGGGTTCAAATACCCCCTTCCTTAATCATGTATGCCTAAATGCCCCTTCATGGTCTAATTAGAAAAGTAGTACTGCATTATATATATATATATATTTTATATATACATATATATATATATATATATATATATATATATATATATATATATATATATATATATATATATATATATATATATATATATATATATATATATATATCTCCAAATGGTCCAACACATGACTGGGGTCTGCCACGTACCGACTCAGTTGGTACACGTGCAACACGGTGTGCACTCCCTCCAATGTAGGTGGTAGTGCTAGACGGTATGCCACCACTCCAATCTTCTCAATAATGTCAAATGGTCCGATGAATCTCGGACTGAGCTTTTCGCCTCCTCCGAAACGTATCATGCCTCGTGTTGGAGATATCTTCAAGTACCAAATTGCCAACCTCAAACTCTAACGGCCTTCGGTGACTGTCGGCCCAGTGCTTCTACCTGTCCTGAGACACGTGAAGTCACTCTCTAATCTGCTTTACTTTCTCCATAGCATCTACTACCATCTCGGGTCCCAATAGTGTTCTCTCGTCCATGTCGTCCCAAGATATTGGGGTACGACATCTCTGCCCATACAGAGTCTCGAAAGGTGACATCTCGATACTAGCCTGGTAGCTGTTGTTGTAGAAGAACTCCACGAGATGAAGGTAGTCCTCCCATGAGCCACCGAAATCTAGTACACATGTCTGCAGCATATCCTCGAGCGTCTGAATGGTCCTCTCCGACTACCCATCTATCTAAAGGTAGTAGGCAGAGCTAAAATTGAGTTGAGTACCCAAGCTAGCCTGCAGACTCCTCCAAAAATAGGACGGGAATATGCTTTCACGATCGGAGATGATACTCACTGGCATGCCATGCAACCTGACGATCTGCTTCACATACAACTCCGCTAACTTCTCCGTGGACAACCCCACTTTAAATGGTATAAAGTGGGTCAATTTGGTCAACCTGTCGATGATGACCCAAATCGCGTCCTTCCCTCCTAGCGAGCATGGAAGACCGGAAACAAAATCCATGATGATATGTTCCTACTTCCACTCGAGAATCGGCAATGGATGAAGCAGACCCCCTGGTCTCTGCCTGTCGGCTTTGACCTGCTGGCATACCAGGCATCAAGCAACAAAGCGTGCCACCTCTCACTTTATACTATACCACCACACGTGGGCTTTTAGATCCTTGTACATCTTGTTAGCTCCTAGACGTAAAGAATACTGAGAATGGTGCGCCTCCTGCATAACCTCCTCTCGAAGCTCTCCACTAGGTACACATAATCTCGTCCCGTGCCTCAACGAGCCATCCCCTGCAATGATAAAGTCATCTAATAAACCAACCCGTGCCTGCGCTATAACACTCCTCAGATCCTCGTCCTGGTGTTGTGCCTCTCGTATCCTGTATATCAGTCCAGACTGAATCTGCATGCCCATCATCTGTATCTCAACTCCTAGAATGACGACCTCAATGCCTAACTCTCCAAGTCTGCTAACAGATACAGGTCTCTCGTCAAGGACATAGCTACTGGATATCGATTCAAGGCATCCGCAACTACATTGGTCTTTCCTGGATGGTACTGTAACGCGATGTCGAAATCTTTTATTAATTCCAACCATCGACGTTACATCATGTTCAGCTCCTTCTGTGTGAAAACGTACTTCAAGCTTTTGTGGTCAGTGAATATCTTCACACGCTCTCCGTACAAGTAATGTTTCCATAACTTTATGACGAAAATAATCGCTGCCAACTCTAGATCGTGGGTGTGGTTGTTCTTCTCATGTGGTCGCAGTTGTCTGGACGCATATGCTATCAGTTTCTTGTTCTGCTCTAGAATACACCCCAAGCCTTTTTTCGAAGCATTGCTATAAATAGAAAAACCATCGGATCCTGACGGCAATGTCAATACTGGAGCTATCATCAACCTCTTCTTCAACTCATAAAACGTAGCCTGACAGTCCTCTATCCACACGAACTCTACATCCTTCTGAGTAAGCCTAGTCATCGACTCTGCAATCCGAACAAAGTCATGTACGAACTTCATGTAGTACCTTGCCAATCCTAAGAAGCTTCGGATCTCTGCCACAGTAGTCGGAGTAGTCCACAACTCAACGGCAGCAATCTTCTTCGGATCCACGAATATACCGTCCATTGTCACCACATGTCCAAGGAATTCCACCTTGTGTAAGAAAAACTCGTACTTTGAGAGCTTTTTGTAGAGCTTCTTCTTCCTGAGGGTCTCCAGCAAAATCCTCAAATACTCCTCATGCTCCTCCGGTGACTTCGAGTAGATGAGGATGTCATCGATGAACACTACGACGAACTGATCAAGGTATGGATGGAACACCTCGTTTATCAAATTTATGAAGACTGTCGGGGCATTATTCAACCCAAACGGCATCACCATGAACTCATACTGGCCGTACTTGGTTCGGAAGGCTGTCTTCAGGATATCCTTCTTCTTCACTTTCACTTGGTGGTACCCCGATCTCAAGTCAATCTTGGAAAATATCCATGCACCGCTCAACTGATAGAAAAGGTCATCAATTCGTGGGAGCGGGTACTTGTTCTTGATTGTTATGTTGTTCAAGGCCCGGTAGTCGATGCACATATGCACCATCCCATCCTTCTTCGGCACGAACAGCACCGGTGCATCCTAAGGCGACGAACTCGATCTAATGAATCCTTTCTTCGGTAGCTCGTCAATCTGCTTCTTCAGTTCCACGGCCTCCTTGTTATTGATCCTGTATACTCGCTGCGACTCTGGCTCCGATCCTGGCATAAGATCAATAGAGAATTCAATGCCTCTATCATGTGGTAGCCCGGGCAACTCTTCGGGAAAAATATCGAGAAACTCCACAATAATTGGGTGTGGTAGCTCCTTCTTCTCTACCATGGCTCCACAAATAGCCTCGCTACATTGCTCCACTGCTCCTCTAGCGAACTCGAATATGGTCTCTCCAAGCGGACTAAACACAACACATCCGTGACGACAATCAATGCTGGCATAGTGTTTACTCAACCAATCCATCTCGATAACTATATCAAAACTCGGGAGTGGCATTACGAGTAAACTGGCGCACAATTTCTGGCCTCCTAAGGTAATGCGGCGTCCGACGCAGACATCCTTCACTAGGATGATGCCTCTGCCAGTCGAGATTTTATAATTGCAATCCAAGGGCTCATATACAATACTATGTCTAAAAATGAATACTACAGATATAAAGCTATGACTGGCACTAGAATCAAACAAGGCAATAGCTGGAAAAGATTCAAGGAGAATGGAACCTGCTATCACGTCAGGAGATGCTTATGCCTCCTCGGCTGCCATGGAAAAAGCCTTGCCCCTCTGCTGGTGCTGGGCAAAGGAATGATGTTGTGTGGGCACGGCCCTTCTTTGCTGCTGGGCTATCGTACGTCTCGTCGGTGATCTCGGGGTAGGAGCTATCGCCTGTGCTGTACGAATCTGCGTTGTAGGGCACTCCCTCATCTGGTGCGCACTCGACCCACAGAATAGGCATACTCTAAGTCGTCTCCTACACACCTCTCATATGTGCCCTGACTTCCTATAATAGCTACAGAAAGGAGCTGGTTGTCTCTGCTATAAAGGGAAAACTTAAACCGGAGGATGGTTCTACTGAGGTGTTGGAGCTCTACCAGAAGGCTGGAACTGCTGCTGCTGGAAACAGGGCTGCGACTAGTTCTGCTATGCTGAGGTCTTCCCTGGGACATGGGGATGCTTTGTCGGTCCTGATTGGCTGCTGCCTCCTCCATATACATCTTGGTCTCTGTAATGTCCCAAATTCGTGATACGTATTTATTGTACGTATACGTGTTTTGGACCTATATTTTATTTAATCATGATTAGTTATCTTGGTTTATTTTGCATTGGCTTGGTTTATTTCATGATTCATTTGGTTTAAATTGCTAGAGAGAGAGTTAATTGGCCTTGACTTGGTTCACCTTGGTTTATCTTGGCTTGGTTTATTTTGGGTTGACATAGAGAACCACCACCCTACCATAAATATCAATTTCCCTCTCTCTCTCATCATTTATTTTCTTCTTCATCTTCTTCTTCATTACTCTTTCCTCTCCACCAACCTAGGCAAGTTGCATCTTGCTATCGCTTGAGGGCTACATTTTATTTGTCTAATAGCTTTATTAGCTCATCTTAAGCAACATTAGAACTTGGGTTTTCTCCATTTGGAGCTTGGAATTTTGTAGATCTAGGATTGAAGTATTTTCGGATTATGGTGGTTTCGATCTATAAAACTTGTTCATTTTTATGTTTTGATTGTTCCATGTTGAAGAGAATTTAATTTTACACAACTTAGACCTTTGCAAAGTGGATTTTTATTGAGATTTGACCTAGTTATGGTCTTTTGAAGTTTTGAATTCCATGGCCATTTTGCTCTCAGCTTGGGGAAGAAGACCCCCTGTCCCGGGCGCAATCCAGCTAGTCCAGCGCTCTTTAGCGCTGGCACCACTCATCCAGTCTAGTCCAGCGCTCTTTAGCGCTGGCGCTGCCCAGCCCAGCGCCTCTTGGTGCTGGCGCTCTCCATTTTCCCCAGCGCAATCCAGTGCTGGCGCAATCCAGTGCTGGCGTAATCCAGTGCTGGCACAATCCAGTGCTGGCGCAATCCAACCTGGCGCAACCCAGCCTAGCGCGGTCCAGCTTGCCCCTTCCCAGCGCAACCTGACTCAGGCGCAACCTGAGGCATGCGCAACCTAGCCTTGCGCAGTCTAGTGCCTAGCTCAACATGACTTGGCCTGACTCTTCCTGGCGCAACCTGACCCTGGCTGCCCAGCGCAGTCTAGTCTTGGCACCTAATTGCATTATGTTTTATTTCATCTTCTTTTAGTGCATGGTATTTCTTGTTTATATCCTTACGCCTTTTGACACGGCATTGGTATGAGCACGATGTGAGCATAGCATGGTTGATGTATTGAATTCTGTGCGCAACTTAATAGTGACCTGTGGTGGTGCACTCCAGATAAGTGAATGGCATAGTTTATTGAGCGCCGTTGCGACGGCTCTATTGATATGATAATGTAATATTGACCTGGACACCGTGGGTGACTTGTGAATGTATTGATAAATAAACCAGTGTGTCTTGCATCATGTCTAGGGCATGGATCCCTGAGTACCACGGTCAGGGGTACATATTGAAATAAACTAAGGTTAATAACTAGATTAATTCACTAGTCAGGAAGAGATGTTCCCCAGTTACAGGCGACCCCGTTATTCCGGTCGCAAATGTTTGGACTTGTAGCCTGCCGACGAGTAGGGCACATTTCCAGCCCACTGTCATATGGGGCACCCTCCATTGTCACTTTAATGATTGAACTCTGTTGTCACTCTAGTGTATTGTACCCTCCATTGTCACTTTAATGATTGAACTCTGTTGTCATTCTAGTGTATTGTACCCTCCATTGTCACTTTAATGATTGAACTCTCTAAATTGTCACTATAATGTTTGCCTGGATAACCTGGGTAGCTGCAGGGCCTGTGACTACTTGGAGCATCTCATTGCATATTGCTAGTAACTAGGATTGTGATAACCCTAGTTAGTTAATGTAGAAAGTCGTAGGCAATGATCGGCCGTGATTGATTGGATGGAGTCTAGTCCAGCATAGTATTGTCTAGAAGTGATTGATTGCAAGATTGTACCAGAATGATTGAATGATTGTCACTCCAGATTGTTACTATAATGATTGTACTCTATTGTCACTTTTATCATTGTACTCTCTCTCGTTTTCACCTTAATGATTGTCACCTTTAGCAATAAATGATCAGAGGCTAAGTTTTGTTCAGGCGAAGAGTTACAATCTCGGTCATTGTTTGGTTTAAGGATTGTAACCTGGCTTCCGGAATAGTACCTTCGTCTTCTCTTCATATATTGTCCAGCTATATTTTATTTAGCATGATTCTCCAGTTGTCTTATGTCAATGATGCTTCACTTAATTATTTTCTCTGATTGGGACAAGTGCATTGGTAGTGCACAAACCTCAATCTGTGTTACTTATTGTTTTCTTACATGTTGAATGCTAATGATTTGTTGGTTTTAGTCCTTAAGTGAAGCCTCCTTTGTGGCACTTGCTCTTTCTGGGGTCTGACCCAGCCGATTTTGTATGGCCAGATACCGGAGCAGCACCAAAGGATCTCCCTGCTTTCCAGCCCGATGGTGGTCACCAGGCGTAACCAGGGCATCGAGTGGGTTTCTTTTGTTCTCCCACTGTAATATTGTAAATTATTCTTTTGAGGCGTTTAGCTGACGAGCAAGTGTTAGCTCGATTGCAGCTTTTACTTATTATCTGCCTACGGGCTGTAACATGATTGACAAGCCCCGGGGGTTGATCATGTATGACTGAACTCTTGCTAGTCCTCATATTTTGTAATGACTAGCTTCATGATCATTCCGAATATGTAATGTATGAGACGCCTTACTATTGTGTATTTGGTGGTCTGACATCTTGTAACTATTATTAGTTGGTTGAGATTGAGATAATAGGCTATTTTATGACCTTAAGAGACTGATGGATTGTAGTGAAACCCTCACATATCTAGACAGCCGTGACCGTATAGCGGCGTGGATTCCATTCCGTTATACGTAGCTGGCTATGTACGCCCCTGCTCTCCAGTATTCTGGTTCTAGGGCGTTACAGTCTCTCTTCGACTTGCGATCCAGCTCTTCCTCTACTGCTTGTACAACCTTTAAGATCTTCTTGTAGGTAGTTGCTCTGCTGGTGGCGATGGCTAGGTAAATCTTATGAGATAATTCCTTCCTGAATCGTCGGGCCTTGCTTTCAGGGATGTTACCATGCTCTCTGTAAAGCGGCTGAGACGAGAAAACTTCGAGGTGTACTCATCAACGGTGAGGTTTCCCTGCTCCAGACTCTCGAACTGACTCACTAACGCCTCTCGAGCTACGTCTGGGTAGAACTTCTTCTTGAACAGTTGCTTGAACTCCTCCCAAGTCACATCTGGTGCAGAAAGTCGGGGCTCATCTCTATACCATGTCTGGGCATATTGAAAAGCTGTATGCTGGCCGACTCGATCTTCAGGTCTTTAGGAACTCGAGCCATTCAGAGAAATCGCTCCACGTTCTCTAACCACTAATCAGTGTAGAGAACCCCCTATGTCCCATAGAATTCCTTGGGCCTGAGGTCCATGAAGTCCTTGGAAGTTCCAGGGCGTAGTCGGGGAGCATCTCTAGTCTGAAGAGCCTCTCTCAATGTGTCGCGAAAGATGTTAGCCTACTCTGTCTGGGAAGTGATGAGCTACTGGAGAATCCCAAGGAGCGTAGCATTGTCCAGTGCAGGTGTTAGAGGCAGAACAGGTGCTGGATGCAGAACAGGTGCTGGAGGAAGAACAGGTGTTGGTGGCGGAGTCTGCGGAGGAAACTATAAGGGTGGTGGAATATTGTCTCGACAAAATCTCAAGGTCTACGGCTGTTACGAATCATCCAGATAAGTAAACTGGCATCCATGTATCGGTGGGGTCCCGTTCGTGGATGATCCGCCTACAGTTGATAGGGTGTTCAGGGGAACGGTGTTCCTGTCTTGAGAACTTCAAATAAGGAAAACTCATTAGACGGTAGGAACAGTCAAACATGATGTAAATCAAGGAGTAATTGAAATAAAATATGGAGGTCAATAACGGTTTAAACATGTGGAGATGGTTCTTAAAATCTAATCCTATTACCAGGCCTGCAGTAGTACGTCTAATTTGAGTACTACCACGAGTTTCGCAGTCTTTACAAAAATTAACCTGCATGGGCCACTATAAAAATGTATCACGATCTACACCCAGTATTTGGGCATCATCCGTAGGTACGTCCAGCCTACGTCGCAGTGTCGGCAGTAGAACGTTGTCTAATCATCTCCACATTTTAGCAACACAACTACGCAGTTTATATATTTTCACAATTCATACCAAAATCCACAGATAAGTCCAAGGCAGAATAATATACATAATAACCATAGCCAAAGAGAAAAGATATGAAATAAACTGAATAGTCTCAAAGAATGATCAAATAGTACTAAGTGAATATCCACTACTCAACTCACAGAATCCTCAAAATAAAATATAACAACTAAAAGGTTTCTGGAGACAATTCCGACCAAAACTAAATAATATCTAACTAGATGTCATCTGCAGAGGGCAGCTCCACTAAAGTCGCGTCCAGATCCTCCGATATGCCAAGATCATGGTCGACTGTCTGCTCATAGTAAGTAGTACAAAAATCATCTAACTCATCACCTAAAAATGTTAGTTTCTAGTCAGGAATAAAACAAGCACACATGTTACCAGCTATCCGAGACATAATAGAATTTACAAGACATGAAAATAGCATATGAGGATTTGAACTAGAAAATAACAAACATCATGGTATAGCAGAAAAAGAATAGACAACTCTATGATGAGATATGGCAACTAGAAAGTAAAATACGTAAATCATGGTGACATGGCAAGTGGTGAAGAAACAGGATGAACAACTAAAACAAGAACTATCTACGTGTGTTAAAATATCGAGTTCGGCATATGAATAGCTGAGGAGTAAATTCGACACCCTGTACGTGTCGTGTGCAGCTACTATCAGTCACGATCAGACAAATGGGATGGAATGGGTAGTTCACACGTCTACCAAGATATTTTTCTGCCCGACTAGTACTCATGGAATCAGCTCACAAGCATGGTAATCACATGAATAGTAGTCAAGAAATATAAATAAAATCCGTGATACTAATCCCCGTGTGATGAGCGTGTCAGCAAGCAGAAGAAGCATATGTATAACTTGTAAAGAAAAAACTATTAGAATCGAAAGCAATCAGTATATGTACTTGCTTGTGGTCCTGAGCTGCAGATACGGGTCAAGTGCTGAGTCAGTCTCCAAAACATATATTTAGAATTAAACTAAATTAATGATAAAGAAATATACGGTTTTAAATCTCAATCTATATGGTTTGCCATTTCCTATCCATTGGTCACCTAGAAGTCTAGGTTTTTTGCCTATGCTGGTATATGAGATACATAGCTCAGATATGTTTTTGGACTTCACCTACCTGTCATGTAGCCATACCCTGTACTGGTGGGGTTGTAGAAGCATGAAAAATTTTAGCTGATGACATCCCTTCACCATAGAGCAGATGATACAAAGGCTCAGTCCAAGTGCTAAAAAGATAAAACAGAGGATATGGAAAGAAGTCCCTTATGTGTCACGTCTACCAAAGTCTAGTACAGACACATCGAGACAACACAAAAAGGACTAATTATGTTCGTCTACAAAGGATCTAGTACAGATTCGATAGAGCCTAGAAGGGTCTTCAAGGGATTTGGTCTTCGTCAAGTTCTTCTTTATGCCAGAAGATTGACCTCCATCGAGGCATATTCTGATCTTTTTATGGGCGCAGCCTCCCAGAAGCATATCAGCCACTCGGCCAAAGCAAGCAGCTTCCTGAAGTAGTCATTGGCCCGAGCCTTCAAAGAGCACAGTAGGTCGCGAAGCCCTGAATGGGAAGGACATAGCACAAACCTGTGGCTCTTTGGGTTGGCTATCCACCCATGACCTAGTTCGTCAGGACCTCGAAGATCCCCCAGACGTCGCCCAGAGTTGAACTCCCTAAGGAGGATATTTACATACTCCTTAAGAGCAGTGATGGATCCTTCTACACAGGGTTTTTCTATAAGAACATGGCTCCTATGAACGAAAAAACCTCAACCAGTAGCCAACTTATACAAGGCCGATCGCCGCTCGAAGTTAAGTTTGGATCTCGCATGGTAGTGAAGGATGCCAAGAAGAAGACAACAACTCTTCGGAGGAGAACTTCCCCTTGTATAGGACCGAGAATGGCCCAGAGTGCACCCCACATGGACGACGGTCAAAATTCCCGCATTAATAGGATGAACCTAAGACTCAGCACGACGAGTGTCAGTCTTAGATCCTTGGAATTCCCCATATTATGGTGGCAATTAAGAGGGGAGTCCTTAAAGAGCGGATATTTATCGCTTTTTACTTCAGAAGCCAAAGCCTTCAAGCCAGAGGCACAGCTACTCGCCTGCGCCAACCTCAGAAGCAAGATGGTGGTAGGCCCCACTCTTTTCTTTGCTTCAGAAACTAGTGTCTTTACTCCAGAGGTGCAGCTACCTGCCTGCGCCAACCTCAGACACACAAGGGTGTTATACCCTTTCCTCCAAAGCCAACGCCTTCAAAGTTCAGAGGCGCAGCTACTTACATGCGTCTATATGAGGCACAGGATGGTGATATGCTCACACCATCTCCATTTTCTTGGTGCAGTCATCTGCTCCGATCCATAAGCTTAAGTTACTTCTCTACTAGAGACTTGGAAACTTTCACTGCAACCAATGCAAGTTATGTTGTCGCTCCAAAAGCACAGTAACCTCACCAACCTGAAGCACAAGCCTACTCGTCGCCTACATCACAGTGACTATGTTGCTCCGAAATACAGCATCATCGTTGCTCTAAATGCACAGAAGTCTTATCGTTATTCGAAGCCAAGTCGACTCGTCGCCTGAAAGCACAGAGGCTCCATCGTCTCCAGAAGCATGGTCTACTCGTCGCTCCAGAAGCACAGCAGTACTTAGTCTTCACTAGAGGTGCATGAAGCATGGGTCCACCCCAATTTGTTTGTTTAAATTGCCTCTTACAGAAAAAATTTGGATTAAATCATGATTGATATCATATCAGATTGATTTAAATCTTAGACGAGGATCAATTAGACTCCAAATCTAGGATAAAACCCCAAGATTTACTCGGCTGTATCCGAACAAGCAAATCGGCACGCACCATGTGTCATCTCCTTCGATTATGTTGATAACCACTAGAGATCTTGATTGAGGGAAATCTTGATGTCCGTCACGTGTCAGCGCTGCAGAATCCCACACCGTGCAATGATAACAGATTCTTTTATATCTCAGGAACCCTAATTCACATCGCATATGTGCTCGGTTCTCTATAAATAGAAGGAGTTCTCCTTCAACTTAAAGGAGAGAACCTTCATCCAAGAAGGAACAATCCACGAACCAACCAAGAGAAGAACAACCACCTCTAAGGGATCTTCTTCTCCCGACAGTCCCTTGATCGGTGACCCCAGAGTTCCATCAAAGGTTCCAGAGAGCCAGAGCAAGGTTGATTCATCGTCAGATCGTCAATGGAGTAAAGGAGCCACTGCAGTGCTCGATCTCCACCGTCACACTTTTCCAGAAACCTCTTCTCTCTGTACTTAGAATATCCTGTTTAAGACTTCCTTCTTTGTACATAGATACTTTATACATTCAATAAAGCAAAAAGTTCGTTCAACCTTTTGTTATGTCGAACAAAATGGCGACTCTGCTGGGGACTACCTTCTCCTCCAATGAGAAGGCGGTGACGCAATCTGAGGACAACTTGCTGGGATCTTTCCAAGACATGTTGGTCGTACGCTTCAACCAGCAAGCTTTTGAAGATCTCATCTCTAATGAAAAGTCAAAGACTTTGAAGCGGTTCATACAACCGAAGAAGACTCGACGTGTCTGGAGGCCTAAGACAGCTGCATCTAGCAGTACGATGGCGGGAACTACATCTCAGGACCCCCTCAACACCGAAGCCACGGAGAAGATTTTGGCTGCTATAGACTTATCCCCTCGCCCGATTCCCGTCCTAGAAAGCATGGCGAGGAAGATGGTGGTTCTATGGTTGATCCGATGAAGACACGACGCCAGAGGAAGCTCATACCGGTCCAACCCCTCACGATGGGAGCATTGCCGGTAAGAAGATATGTCTTTGACAGAATCGCTTTCCCTTCAGGCGAGCCTTCAGCGGAGTCTGAATACTACTCACCCGTTGGGGGTAGTAAGAAGAGATCCCAGGTGGTTCGTGCTTTGTACAATAAGCACACGTCACCTATGGCAGACCAGAGGCCCGCGTTGACAGTTACACGCATAGCCGACGGAAGGCTATACAAGACTAGCTCTCGTGCTCCAACGCCTCGACTAGTCAAACCCTCCTTTCTCTTGAGTACTCATGTACAAGAGCCAAGCCAGGGCGTACGTCCTACGAAGAGGGAGCCACACGAGCAGCATTCTCAAAGAAGCGACAGGAGGCTTCCCCGCCATACCCGCTCTTACCGTACTTGCATGCAGCTTTCTTGCACGTACAATGGGGATGCCATGGCGAAAGATCCGACCCTCTTCCAAGCGGAAGAAGAATCTGTGGCACAAGGCATGCCTAAATCAAGGCACTCTTGTATCCAGATTACCATCAACTGCTGCTACCAGCAAACGATCGCGCCATCATCGAACCGACGTTCCGTCTTCAGAAGACTTCACTCCACGTCGACCCCACGCCAGAGGCTCAACAGGGGGTCGATAAGCCATAGAGAAGACGAACCCTGCATCGCCACATGCTACGCGGTGCAGGGTTCCAGAGCTTTTAAGAAGCTCTTCCAGAATCCTTCCGTATTGGTTGCTAAACCGAAGAGGAAGCCGGAGAGGGTACCCGATGCAGGTGTGTTCCAAGGCACCCGTTTCAGATCTGCATTGGGTGCTATGAAAAATACTAGGGGTAGCCAGTCTCCTACAATGCACGACAACCGTATGTTCCAATCTAAGGAGGAGCAATACGACACGGATGCCTCCATCGGCGTAGCCAGTCACCAGACTTGGGGTAGCAACCGTGCTGAGTCCGAGGAAGATCACAATCTTACGGTGTATCCTCAAGATAGCGAGGCTCAGGCATCTGAGCGAGAGAGCAAAGGATCCATGGCTCCTTCGACTCATCCTCATACTTGGTCCGTGTTCATGGCCGATGGCAACGAGGAAGACAACAACGAAGCTCTCAGACGTATCGAAGCCCTCGAGACATAGTTAGATACACTGACGAACACCATGAAGACTCTGTCCTCGGTCATAATCAACCTCATAAGTAATATGGTCCCAGCTGCCTCTACACCTACGCTTGATATGCCAACTAATGACGGATCCAGCAGGCTGCCTGCCGCCCATCAGGTAGGACCCTCCTCGTCTACTCCATTGGCTACAGGTTCTGAAATGCCGACCGAGATACAACAAGCCATCAAGGAGCTGTATGCTCGTCATGATACGAAGGAGATGCAAGCAGTACTCCAAAAGTTGGGTATCCGGCAGCCATACCCTGTCGAGTGGGCCAACGTCGTCTACCCTCCCAAATACAATCCGCAGACGCTTACACCCTACGAAGGGAAGGGGTCTTCTCGACAATACTTGAGGTACTTTGCCTCGGTAACTGGGCACCTGCCAAAGGATGACGCTGTCCTATCCAACATATTCAGAGGAGCCCTGCAGGGGGTAGCCTATGAATGGTTCTGCAGTCTGCCGGACGATTATATCTCGTCATTTGAAGACTTGAAGACTGTTCGTGGACCGATTCTACGATGGGGGGATGGACATGACGATGTCGACCCTCATGGAAATTGTTTAGAGGAAGAAGGAGCCTGTCCGTACGTACATCGAGCGCTTCTGCCAGATAACCCTCAGATTACCGCCCGACATGCTTGAGCCCATGCTTATGGACTCATGTCGTAAGAATAAGCTACCTGCAATCAAATTATGGCACGGTGCTCCATGCACGGTGTGGATGCCTTTTATTACAGAGGCAGACACCGCACAGAGGAAAGTCGAGGACGCGCAGCTCCTGGGACTATACTTTCCTGCGCCTGAAGACAAGGTGAGACGCTCGTCCAGCAGCAACCCCAAAGACGAAAAAGGCAAGCAGGCCATGACCGTCAACATCTCCAAAGGTTCAACATCCGTGAACCCCAAGTCTGCGAAAACACAGAGGCCGAGGAGACTTACTCCTTCAATAATGAGGAGACGCTGGAGCTCTTCGAGATGCTTACAAAGAGTGGCAAACTGTCCATCCCGGCACCCAGGCATCCTGATGAAGTGGGAAAGGTGGACCATCCCAAGTACTGCCATTACCACAAGTATGTCCACCACTCAACACGAGATTGCTATGTGTTGAAAAGGTAAATCCAACGCCTCATCAACGCCAACGTCATATCGTTAGATTATGAGGAGAAGACCGTCACGGCGAACATGGTTACTTTCCAGTTTGGGAGTTTTCCAACCACATAGGTGCAAGATGGTGTCGTCCCTATTCCAAAGGCGACAATGGAAGTAGTCAACCTTCCAGCAGCACGGGACAACGCTCAAAGGCTCATCCCATTCTCCACACCTCGAGGCAAAGTCATATGGATTCATCCTGACTTAGTCCCTGATATGATGGCACCTACGACCCTTTCTACCAAAGAAAAGAAAAGCAAAACATACCGCATGGTCTCAGCTTCGACTGATAATGCTTTGGTGACCACCCGCTCAGCACAGCGACAAAAGGAGAGCCAGGCTCCAGAGCAGGAGAAGTCTCCACCGACTACTTTCCATGTCCCAGATATATCAGGAGCAGGTCCATCTCAAGCTCCTGACGCACCAAAGGCAGGTCTATCTCAGACTCATACTACGAATAAGTAGAAAAAGAAGGAGGTTCGCTTCGACAAACCTCTTAGAAAGGATCCGGCAATAGGGCCTATCAAGCCCTACAACTTCGAATATTCTAGCACAACTGGCCAACACTCCGGCTAGATTGTCACTTTTTAAGCTCCTCCGCCTCTCTAAAGAGACCCGAGACGTGCTCAATGAAGCCTTATAGAACGTCAAGTCCTTCCTTACTCAGGTTCGGCCACCAAAAGATAAGCCCGCAGCTTGCCCACATTGCCACAGAGTAGTCGAAGTGATTCCCAGTATCACTTTCACCCAGCAAGACATGCTGCTAAAGAATAATCGGCACAATCGCCCCTTGTATTGTACAGGGTATGTCGATCCCATTAAGGTCGATCGTATCCACATCGATCCGGGTTCCTCTCTGAGCATTATTCCAAGAAACCTCCTTCAAACTCTAGGGATTTCGATGCATCGGTTAACAGCCTCCAACACAATAATCAGCGGCTTCAACGCAGAAAAGAGTGAACCTCTGAACAAAATTTGCCTGAAGTGTCAGATTGGTGACCTCCATACTGAATTAACTTGCTATGTCATCGATGCAAACATAAACTACAATATGCTGCTAGGACGACCATGGATCCATGAGTACATGATTATCCCTTCCACCCTCCATCAGTGTATGAAGTATGTGGCCAGCAATGGGACCATCAAAATAAAGTTTGCTGATATCGACCCGTTTCGAGGACTTGAAGCCTACTGTACGGATGTTAATCTGTAAAAGTCAATCCCCTGGGATGACAATATATAGCAATGATATTGATGACGAGGCAGAGACAGCCTCAGAAAGTGCAGCAGCAACCGAAGAACCTTTAAAGGTTCTACTAAAAGGAAGGCCTCCCAAAGGATCAGCGCCTCTTGTTGTTTAGCTTCGGGGAAGAGCTCCGCCTTCACCTCCAGTGACGATAGAAGATGGTCAGGAGCCGATACGAATAAGGCTACCCCGGAGGTCTCCAAGGCCAACCACGAAGGCGCAGGAGCATGCGACTACAGCCCCTTTAGTGGTCAAACTGAAAGGGAAGTGTCTTCCCGCTTCTCCCGTAACAGCTCTAGTCCTCACTGACGAAGAGCTAGAAGACTATATTTGTGCCAACACGGAGGCACACTCTTTCGATGATGTAATCCCTCAGGATAAGATATTCTACTTTATTAACAGAAAGTTGTCTTCGAACTACTATGGTGCATGCTGGAACACGAAATATTTCCTAGACAACTCTCTGCATAAGCTACAGACGCAGGTGACGACCGTCAACCATGTGAGCCGAGTTGTCCCTGCCTGGGGCGCCTACTTCGTAGTTCCAGCTAGGAAAAAAGAAGAAGAACCCATCATATTCGGTCGATTGGAGCATCCGCAGCTAATAACTTTTGAAGACCCAGACCTCGACAGTGGCAAGATACAGTTCTATCGCTACACTGTGCAGGCCAAAAACCTCATCCAGAAGATGGATTATGACCTGAACAGCAACAAGGGGATCAATTATGGCAAGGGCCGGCGTCTTTTCTTACGGATTTATGCTCTAAAAGGAAAAACTCAAAACTATTACCAACATACCCGTCGAGGGTTGGGGTACGTTACACCTACTTCTACCTCAGAAGACTCAGAGGAAGAAGTCATGAGGCACTCACACTCTTCTGGCTCCTCCACTTGGGACTCTGACACCAGCACCGGTCAAGTCTTTAAGAAGATGTTGTCTGCTAACGTGGCCTCTGCAAGCTTAACCGTCGAAGATAATCAGCACAAAAGGTTACAAGAGTTAGAAGCGCTGGATAAAAAGTGCTTGCTCATGCAGTAAAGGATCGAGCTTTACCAAGCCCGCATCTCTGGGGCCTTCAACAAAAAAGTCTGCGAAAGATCATACCAAGTGGGCAACTTTGTCTTGGCAGTACGAAGACCGATGGTAACGACTCACAAGATGGCTAGGAAGTTCGAGCCCAAGTGGGAAGGACCGTTCGTCATAGAAACGGTATACTCCAACGGTGCTTATCGGCTAGCTAAGCCTAATGGTGACTTGCTAATGATGTCCATCAACGGCAAGTTTCTAAAGAAATATTACGTTTGAAGGCAGAACTAGCATAGGCGCCCACATCCCCTGAAAAGGGTGCCTATGATTTTGGTAAGGGGATCTCCCTCTCTATTCTATATATTCTCTCAAGTAGATGAAGCACTTCACGTCCACATTACCTCTGGATTGCTCCTCTACACCTAGAAGATGCAGCTACCATGTCGATATTATCTCTGATTAGTCGTTCTTCTCGCATCAGTTATATGGTTATTCCGACAGTCTAGAAAATAGTTCACATCCATATTATCTCTGGATTGTTGTTCTATATTCCGGCAAAGATTAAGCCTACCACGTCCATATTACCTCTGGTCAGGCAAATCCCGGGTGAAGATTCCTTCTTTATTTTGAAGACAAAAGCAAAGGGCACAGGAAAGCTTCCATATATAAAAACATGTGGCTACAAAGACCTATTATAGACTCTTTGTAGTTACATACACAGAAGCAAAAAAGGCTAAAATTGCAATACAAGCTCTCAATAGTGTGGGTGAGACCGTGACAAAGCCAATCACTTCCTGGTTAAAAGGAATCCACCGCCCGAAGCAGCTACTGGCCCGAGCCAGGGATGAAGACCAGCACAGGACTCCCCTATCTCTCCAGCTGGCCATTGGAGCAACCACAGCTACAGGCCTTGCTATTCCTCAAAATAGCAAGCAATCCAAATCCAGGAGGCAGAGGTCCAAGATGCCATTGACGTCCATGACATCCAGAGCGTGGGGACGTCTCGAGATCCAGTGGTAGTTCTATTACGGCTTCTTCGGATGAAAAGGTTTGCCACCGACGGCCGCCTCAAGCAAACTCTAGGGTCGTCAGCAGCCAAGAGTCAGACAAGCAAGGCCATTGTGGAAGTAGCTAAGTCTTCTCTTAGAAGGGGTAGTCCTTTATATAGACTATTTGCGTGGTCCAAGCACGAGCCAGATGTCGGTCAGAAGGAAGCTTACAAGCTAAGCCAAAGCTGCACTCTATGTCAGATGACAATACTGTGAGTAACCGAAGTAACGTGACTCTGGACCTCTTCTGGTAAAGAGGTTCGCAATCCCTGTAAAGACGCAAGAAACTCCAATATCAAGAAGTCATCAGGAGATCTTACTCTGAAACGATGACTCCGGATAATTAATGCTAAAGAGTTAGGCGTGACACCAGCCATCACCCAGCTCGTACAATCCTGTCATGTATTCATGCTTCTGTTTAAAGTATCCTGAGCTTGACTCAAGTTCGGAACATTTTGAAGGGGGTCTTGTAGAAGCATGAAAAATCTCAGCTGATGACATCCCTTCGCCACAGAGCAGATGATACAAAGGCTCAGCCTAAGTACTAAAAAGACAAAATAGAGGATATGAAAAGAAGTCCCTTATGTGTCACGTCTACCAAAGTCTAGTACAGACACATCGAGACTACACAAAAGGGACTAATTCTGTTCGTCTATAAAGGTTCTAGTACAGATTCGACAGAGCCTAGAAGGGTCTACAAGGGATTTGGTCTTCGTCAAAGCGCAGCCCTTCTTTTTTATGCCAGAAGATTGACCTCCATCGAGCATATTCTGATCTTTTTATGGGCACAACCTCCCAGAAGTATATCAGCCACTCGGCCAAAGCAAGCAGCTTCCTGAAGCAGTCATTGGCCCGAGCCTTCAAAGAGCGCAGCAGGTCATGAAGCCCTGAATGGGAAGGACATAGCACAAACCTGTGGCTCTTCGGGTTGGCTATCCACCCATGACCTAGGTCGTCAGGACCTCGAAGCGCCCAGAGTTGAACTCCCTAAGGAGGACATTTACATACTCCTTAAGGGCAGTGATGGCTCCTTCTACACAGAGTTCTTCTATAAGAACATGGCTCCTATGAACGAGAAAAGCCTCAACCAGCAGCCAATTATACAAGGTCGATCGCCGCTCAAAGTTAAGTTTGGATCTCGCATGGTAGTGAAGGATGCCGAGAAGAAGACATCGACTCTTCAGAGAAGAACTTCCCCTTTTATAGGACCGAAAATGGCCCAGAGTGTACCCCACATGGCCGACGGTCGGAATTCCTGCATTAATGGGATGAACCTAAGACTTAGCATGACGAGTGTCAGTCTTAGATCCTTGAAACTCCCCATATTACGGTGGCAATTAAGAGGGAAGTCCTTAAAGAGCACGTATTTATCGCTCTTTACTTCAGAAGCCAAAGCCTTCACTACAGAGGTGCAGCTACTCGTCTGCGCCAACCTCAGAAGCAAGATGGTGGTAGGCCCCGCTCTTTCCTTTGCTTCAGAAACCAGTGCCTTCACTCCAGAGGCGCAGCTACCTGCCTGCGCCAATCCTAGACACACAAGGGTGTTATACCCTTTCCTCCAAAGCCAACACCTTCAAAGTTCAGAGGTGCAGCTACTTACATGCGTCTATATAAGGCACAGGATGGTGATATGCTCACACTATCTCCATTCTCACGGCGCAGTCACCTGCTTCGATCCAGAAGCTTAAGTCACTTCTCTATAAGAGACTTGGGAACTCCCACTACAACCAATACAAGTCATCATGTCACTCCAAAAGCACAGTAACCTTACCAACCTGAAGCACAAGCCTACTCGTCGTCTACAGCACAGTGACTCTGTTACTCCAAAACACAGCTTCATCGTTGCTCTAAATACACATAAGTCTCATCGTCATTCGAAGCCAAGTCCACTCGTCGCCTGAAAGCACAGAGGCTCCATCGTCTCTAGAAGCATGGTCTACTCGTCGCTCTAGAATCACAGCAGTACTTAGTTCTCACCAAAGGCGTATGAAGCATGGGTACACCCTATTTGGTTTATTTAAACCGCCTCTTGCAGAAAATATTGGGATTAAATCATGATTGATATCATATCAGATTGATTTAAATCTTAGTCGAGGATCAATTAGACTCCAAATCTAGGATAAAATCCCAGAATTTACTCGACTGTATCCGAGCAAGCAAATTAGCACGTGCCACATGTCATCTCCTTCGGTTATGTTGATAACCACCAGAGATCTCGATTAAGGAGAATCTCGATGTCCACCACGTGTCAACGTCGCAGAAGCCCGTACCGTACAATAACGGCAGATTCTTTCATATCTTAGGAACCCTAATGCACATCGCATATGTGCTCGGTTCTCTATAAATATAAGGAGTTCTCCTTCAACTTAAAGGAGAGAACCTTCATCCAAGAAGGAACAATCCACCAACCAACCAACAGAAGAACAACCACCTCCAAGGGATCTTCTCTTCCAGACAGCCTCTTGATCGGTGACCCTAGAGTTCCATCAAAGGCGCTAGAGAGCTAGAGCAAGGTTTATTCGTCGTCAGATCGTCAACGGAGTAAAGGAGCCACTGCAGTGCTCGATCTTCATCGTCACACTTTCCCAGAAACATGTTCTTCCTGTACTTAGAATATCCTGTTTAGGACTTCCTTCTTTGTACACAGATACTTTATACTTTTAATAAAGTAAAAAGTTCGTTCAACCTTTTGTTATGTCGAACAGGGGTGACTTTCCCATTTATGCTTAACTGACAACTATACTATTTAAGCTACTAATATGAAACAGTATGTTATCCCTATAACTCTTAGACCTTCCCATACCTAGCCACTGACTTGGACAGTGTCAAGCAGGGCCATGTTATCTGTTGTGAGTTCATAAACAGAACCCCTATGTCCCAGTTGCACTGTTGAGGTAGGGTATAGCATTGCACCTTATAATTTACTCTTGCACCTAACCTTACTGCTGCATATTTTTCTCTGGTACACCTAGGTTGTACTTGTTGCTATGCATCATACTATAGCTACTCTCATTAGTTCTATTACTATTACCTGCTACTGCTGATGTTGCTCTCTCTCTTACCTAATGTTAGTACACTCGATTTGGCCTTCATGGGTCCCCAGGCCCTTGTTTCCCTACTGAACAAATTCCCCATCCCCACACTTGGTTCTGATACAGAGGTCTCCTACTTATACTTCCTTTGTTTTATCTCTATACAGTCGTAGTTTGTATGTTGCTTGGCCTATACTTGATATGCATACCCCATATATGCCTACATCCCCAGCGCTAGTCTACATCTGATACCTAGGTAGAGACATCTCGAATTCCCATAACTCTTTACTTACCACCCAATTGCTAATACCTCATCCCACAGGCTACCTCTCATAAAGTCACCTCCAGTCCCTCTCTAACTGGGCCCTCTGGAACACATACACCTCTTATTGTTATATGAATTCCCCACCATAGTAATTGCACAAGTAAGGAGAATGGGAAGTTCATGAATAATGAAAATAGTAATTGTAGTACACTAAAGCAGAGATTCCCAATGTCTCCTATTTCAGTAAGCCACAAACTAATCCTTTCTTTGCCTATCACAAAATATGAGTATTGACGAGTACTCAACCACAAAACTTTCAAGATAAAGGCTTTGGTGGTGTTCTGTTGAGGAATCAAGTTACAACCATGATTCTACTTGTGCTCTCAAATTTACAAGGATAGAATATAAATTGTTACCTACTCATATCCCTTATAACCTGTGTTTTACTAATCCACACTATTTATTGTCCTACATAGCAGGGATTCCTATAATGGGATATACTCCTTATATGTCTTGAGACCCTGCAACATTGTCATGTACTCTGTTTATTCCAAATGTCACAGGTTCCCTATCACATAGGTTCGATAGTAAGATGCTTGTGCACTATTAAACATCTAACTGTCACCCCCAGTTTTTAAGAACAGGGGTATTTTGGTCATTTTTCATTTTTGAATATTTTTGAAATTACTTTATTATTTATGATATTATTTTGGGGTTATTTGAGTCGGATTCGAATTTCAACTCAATCCGACATGTATCGGAGACCCGGGGTAGCTTTGACTCTGGTGGGACCCACCCATTAGTTAGCCATGGCCCACCAATCCCACTAGTTAGGCTAGAGAGATTAGGCTAGTTCCCCAAGGTTAGTTTAGTCTAATTAGAGACTCATCCTTGACTCTTTTAACCCCCAAACCCTAACCTAACTTAAGTTGAACCAATGTAACTTAGAGAGGGGTATTTTAGACATTGTAGATAAGGGGGAGAGAGCCATTCATGGCCTGCCATAAGGGGGGATAGGCATGAACATTCATTTGTTATTATCCCCAAAAAAAAATTCTTGTTCTTCCCCAAATTTTGAGAGGAACCACCATTGATTTTATCTCCAAATCAATCCCTTCTTCCACCAATCTTCTTTATTTCTTCTCTACTCCATGAAGAGAGGGTGCTAGCCAAGTTTGGGAGGATTTGGCTTTGGTTCGTGTCCATTTGAAGGTCTCTACGTGTCGGTATCGTATCGGGAGGAGTTTTCCTAGATTTGATCAACCGGGAGATATAATCTCTTCTCTAATCCACTCCTACATGCATATAGGATTATTTTGAACCCATAGGAATGACCCCCATGGTTGTGTCTCCATTTGTGTCCGTTTCGTGTCCATTTGGAGCTATTAGGAGTGTCCTTGTTGTGCTTTGTGTCCATGTGGGAAACTCCCAATTTTGGACACATCATGTGTTTGTGGTTTTGATTGAATGATCTATTTCTATTTTTAATCTCAGATTTTTGTGTCATGAGAGGTGTTCTTGTGTGTCCATATATATCAGTTGGTCAATATTAGACTAGTTTGACCTAGGGTTGACCTAGAGTTTGTAGGACCGATTGTAGGAACGAGTTATAAAGCGCAATACTCTAGAGGGGGATGAATAGAGTAGGCAGCGAAAATTAACTATTTAAAAATGTTAGCAACAAGATCACAGATAATATATATATATATATATATATATATATATAAATCACAGATATGTAAATGAAAAGTAGAGAGTAAAGAGCAAACGCAAACACAAGGATGTATATTGGTTTTCCTCTTGTGAGGACTAGTCCAGTCGGAAGAACTCTAGCTTCCAGTTGAATCCACTATGGAAAATTACCATAAGTTTTCATCCGAAGTTCTTACAACTTCTACAACGCGAGCTTTGATCCGAAGTACTCGACCAACTTCAATTGTGAAGTGTCTATCTTCAATCAAGCCTCTGATTACAACCGCCCTGAAACTTCTAGACCGTACCGCACTGGCAAATCGACTAGAGGATTGTAACTGGCTTGGGATTTGAAAATGAATAGCTCAGAACACTTTGGAAGAAGTAGTAGGCTTATAGAGAATAGATATGAAAGTGAATTGGTGTGTGAGTGAATTGAAATAATCGAAATCCTTCTCTATTTATAGTTTTTCCAAAGGCAGAATTCTGACAGAATTCGGACAGAATTCGGGCAGAACTCTATAAGAAAATCTTGTTGGGATCCGTAAGTGCAGGAAGACCAAGTTCAAAAAGCAACGTTCACTAACCGAACTCTGGCCGAACTCTGGCCGAATTCGGGCCGAGTTCTGCTAGGGTTCTGTTAGGGTTTTTGCAAATTAGTTTTGGACTTTTTGAAAAGTCAAACAGTTAGGAAGTAGTTTAGGCTTTTGTAAGTGGGCTTGTTTTCAAAATGAAAGGGTATTTTGGAAACGTTTCTTGGGTAGCCTATTTGCCAGTACGATGCAGTGTACATCGTATTCCTAGACTCAATAAATATGAAAAATATATTGATAAAATAGGAAAACCAAGAGCCCTTTGATGACGGCGCCTTTCTTCAAATATTTGAGCAAACAAGAAGACGTCTTTTTCCTTTACGGAAGTCGTCCAAAGATAAATAGATCTGTATAACGCCGTCTTTGGCCCATTGCATATGTCCTGGTTTGATCATGTTTGATCATGCTTATAGCAAGTCTACAAATACATGTTAGGCAAACAAAACAACATGATACAAGCAAAGCAATATGATATAGAATATTTGGGATAATGATAAGTTAAAGTAGCAACATGATAGTGATTACATGAATATTAGTGATGTTATTATGTTAAACTTAGTTGATTAGCCATATTCAAAACATGATATAATCATTGGGCTAACAATCTCCCCCTTTTTTATTATGGCAAATCCTTTAAGTTTAATATATATACAATAGATGCATGTATCACTAATAAACACATAATACTAGAATATTGTGCTCTTAAACTTATTTCTCCCCCTTTGACATGATCAAAAATAAGCTCCCCCGTAATTAGAGCTAAAATGAACTCAAGCATAAGTAAATGAGGAAAGCAAAAATAATCATGATCAAGGATTAAGAGAACAGTGTAACGACAAGTTTAGAAAATTGCATAACTAAAGAATAAAAACTTGTCAAAAATAGTTGGTTGAACTTTAACAAAGAACACTGAAATCAAGTAATACATAGTTTACCAACTAGAAATCCAAAAATAACATTCAAAACACATTTTGTTCATCATATTGTGTTTTGAAATAGACCAAAAAAAAATATCAATATAGTAGGAATCAATCATTGGTTATAAATAAATCATGAGGAATAGAAATTCGCAGATCTAGTATATATATATATATATATATATATATATATATATATATATATATATATATATATATATATATATATAATGAGACTTTTAACAAAGATCACAAAAATAATGATTCATAATTTGCCCATACAAATTAGTAAATCAATTCCATAAATAGTATGATGATCGAAAAAGAAATCAAAGTAAACTAGAATCTATGCAAAATCTATACCAAAGTCCATGCATTTGAATTCAATTACCTTAGCATGATATATATCCATCAGATAAATATGAATGTCCATAAAAAGTATAATCATCGAAAAGAGATCAAAATAAGTATACTAGAATCTATGCAAAATCTATACCAAAGTTCATGCATTTGAATTCAATTACCTTAGCATGAATTAGATAAACATGAAGGTAATGAAGACAAAATACATGAGAAAGAGAAATCCAGTCGACTTGAATGCTCCCCCACAAAGTATAACCAGTCTAAATATAGATAATCATGAACTTTGAGATAAAATCTCAATAAGAAATGCCAAATCAGTTTAAACTCAAAAGGATTATCAATAAATTAAATTAATTTTGGCAGGATAACTTTTAGAAACTCAAAAATGAGCGAATCAAAAATAAACATTAAAATCATATATTCTCTCATAAACTCAATACAAATCCAATTATAATGAATAACTCAACAAGATATTTAAGGTAAAAGAATATATGTCAATGATGAACTAGCTATACCACATATTAAGGGCATAAAATAATTGAAACAATTAATTTGCTCCCCCTTAAAATATGCATATATAGTTCAAAAATAATTTAATAGATAAAATAAATAATCATAAGATCTAAGGGATATCCAAGATATAAAGTTCCAAAAACAAATATCATCTTTAGACAGGAAAAATAAATATCCAATAAATAAATGCTTAAAGATGAACAAACAAAATATATCTCCAATATATATATATATATATAATATTTCAAGACATAAAAAGATTTTGATAACTGTGTTTAATAATAACATTTGATTACCAGACAGATTCAATAAATCAAAACAAAATCAAAAAAAACTTTTCAAATTGTGGAAAACAATTTTAAGAAAAGAATCCATAAATCATAAACAAATCCATTTGAACAAATAAACTAAATCAATGTCCAAAGAAAAATGAATTCTAGATATATGGCATGTCAAGGGGACAATTGATTTGAAACAACTAACTACTCCACCTTTACATAGCTATATCCAAAAACAATAATATTGACAAAATTTTAAAATAAAATTCAGAGACATATTTTCGGAAGTAGAAAACTAATTCAAAAATATTAGGTCTTCTTATCAAAGTTCATTTCTTCCCTTTTAAAGCCTTAGCACGGTGTTTCCCTGACAACCGTAAGGTTTAAAGAAAAGAAACGCTTTGAGAGAGAGATTCAATATGTATGACTTCTCCCCTACAAAGAGTTATTGCTATAGACAGTAAATAACTAGAATAAGAAGATAATAATATAAAGCTCAAAATTATTGAATAATACACAAGTTAAAGACGAAATAACAAGATCATAATATTCACTGAGTAATCACAAAATCATCAAGTCTGAATATCGAATAGTGTGATAGAAAAATGAATATATCAAAAGATGACAGACATTAACCTATGAAGATCAATATATGTTACCTTTTGTAAAATTAAATTATTAAATAATATTATCTATCAAATCTAAAATCAAAATCCATCAGATAACAATTGCAACTAGATCTCAATAAATCTTTAGTTTATAAAGCGTTGATCAATCTTGGATTAGCTGTAGGAGTACTGTCCCAGCTAACGGAGGTTCACCGGGGAACACTTAAGTACCGCTTTGCTTCGACCGTAGTCGTGGTGACAGACAGACCCTTTGTAGGCTTGTACCCAAAATAAATCTCTTCTTTAATAACCGAGGATTTAAGAAGAATTAGTGCAATATGAAATAAATTATATTCTATGGACTTAAAAAAATTTTAGAACAATGTAGCATACGATATAAGATGTATGAATTACATTAATCCATATGTGCTACAAAATCATTGGGTAACAATGAAATATAAAATATTTGTAAATCAAAATGTAGGACCTAGATACGTTGATGTCTTCTTGAATCTAAGGGACTGGGTTCAGTACCTTGGATCCAGAACTAGACGATAGTTGTAAGTAGACCTTAATAAATCTTAAGTCTATAAAGTATTGATCACTTCAGGTTAGCTGTAGGGGCCGGTTCCCAGCTAGCGGTAGTCCGAAGACTAGTACACCGTGTCGCTTCAGGCAATTTACACCTGTATGACAGAAGGACCCTGACGGGGGACGCTGCCCCCTCGACCCCTGTCCGCTGATCGGGCAGCGGAACCCCCGATACGAGGCCCCGGATAGGTCGTTAGGCGGTTCAGAGAAATCTTTTTGTATAACTTCGTATTTGGCCCATTGATCATGCTTACAGCATGTCTACAAATACATGTTAGGCAAACAAAATAACATGATACAAGCATAGCAATATGATATAGAATATCTGGGACAATGCTAAGTTAAAGTAGCAACATGATAGTGATTACATGAATTTTAGTGATGTTATTATGTTAAACTTAGTTGATTAGTCATATTCAAAAACATGATATAATCATTAGGCTAACAAAGTTGACCAGAGTTGACCAATTGACCAAAAGTCAACTATAAGTCAACCTTTGACCCCGTTTGACCTAGTTTGACTTGGATTGACTCCCAATGACCTAGTATGATCTAGTATGACCCAGTTTGACCCAGTTTGACCTAGTTTGACCTAGTTTGACTTAGACTTGCATATCATGACTTAAATTAGTTTTTCTTTCATTATAAAACCCTGTTTGACTTATAGTATCTCATCTTTAGGTCTTTGATTACTCTGAGCGTCTGTTCACCTTATTAGCTCAGGACCACCGACGAGTACATTCACTGATAGTTTTTATTGTCTTGATATCTGCTATATCCGATTCAGTTGTAGTGTCTTACTCGATTTCCAGTTACGATAGTTCATGGACTAGTATATGTTGGATCATGACATGAGATGTTGTTCCTAGATTTTCTTGGTATATTGGTACATTCCTGTCTTGTTCCCTATACTTGTATAGACACCAATTTCTAAGGGGACTTGCTACCCTCTTATGAAATCACGTGTCACGACGTGTCATATCCAGATCCATTATACTATTCGGGGATGGAAGAATTATTAGGGGTATGTGATCAAAGCCTTCCTGACACTATATTCTTGTGCTTGCGTCACCCACACCTCACGTAGGGTGTAGCGAGATCTTATTCATGTGCTCGTTATCCAGGTTGGCCGGCATGACCCTTTCCAGATTTTTTGTGATTGTCGGGCCAAGTGGATAACCTGTCCTGTAACATTTCCCAAGCCGATCACATAACGCTCTAATAATTCAAGGCACCTTTTATATTTATTTTATCGTATCTTATATCATGTTAAGTTCTACATTCAGTACTTTCTCACCATGCTATGATATTCGTTTACTCACATGTTCTACATGCCCTTATGATGTACCTTGATTGGAGACTAAGTTCTGTTCAGGAGAATGGTTATAACCCCGGTCCTTGTTTGGTTTAAGGATTGTAACTTGGCTTCCGAATGGTTCCTAAGTCATCCTATATCTTTGTCTTGTATTTTATTATACTGTCTCTTATAGAATTTGTCAATTCATATGGAACTGCTGTTAGTACTATTTGTACTTACTCATTTTCCTGACAGGATACCGTTGACATATTATATATGTTTCTGAGGCAGGCTGCTCGACCTACTATGGGGTCGAGACAGATAGAGACATAGGCCAGGATTGTGGCCTGATAGTTGAGCCACTACACTTTGTACTTCCAGAGTAGTTAGCTTAGTTAGGCTTGCCTGGACTGTGATCCAGCTTTTGTTTTAGACTGTAGTAGCTTATATTTATATTTGTGACTCTATGATGTTGTTGTTTCTCTCTTGCTGTGTTGGATGTTGAACTTATTTTTCGTTTCATATCTATCATATTTCCTTTTCGTGCTATCTACCTTAGTTTTATCTTGTGATTGAGACTGTATTGCTATGTCACCTCCATTCGGAGTGTATATACTGTACAGGTACCCTTATACTATTTAGTATAGTTTTTGTAGACAACCTATACAGCGTTCTACCGCCGATTCTGTGGCGTAGACTGGACGTACCCACTTCTCGTGCCCTTACTCTAGGGTGCGGGTCGTAACACATTTTTGTGGTGGCCCATATAGGTCATTGTTGTATAGGGTTATAGACATGTTGTTTAGCCTATATTTGGTCCAATTTTCTATTTTAGTTAAGTTCTCCTTGTGATGAGTTCAGTCATGTTAGATCAACCTTTATAGGCAGTGTGCAGACCCTTCACTAGATACCATGTCCCCTTGATTCAGACTTGTACAAGTTGTTTACTGCACTCAGCATTTCATTACCTACCATATTGCATCATAGATTTCACTGGACTATTATTCAGACACCACTCCTCGGACAATATATTCTCTTCAGATATTCAGGATACCAGACGAGTACATTCTTTGATCATTTCATAACTTGTTTAGGATTATATTTCTGCTCTATATTACCTTATTTGATGTTGTCACGATATTATCACGGATTGGTACTATATGGATCCCTACATGAGATGTTATCTCCCTCGGGAGCATCGGATACTTCATGTCATGTGTTTCATGTACATCATGTATTCCTCGCTCCCATGTTATTCATGTTTTTCATGTGCTTCATGCTCGTTCATGCATGCTCGTGTACTCTCATGTGCTCTCATGTTCGGTCATGTTTCTCATGTATCTCATGTATAACCTATACTTTATGTGCACCCATTTATGGGCCTTCATGTGAAATTCATGTGCACTCACTTATGAGCCCTCATGTATACTTCATGTGCACCCATTTTTGGGCCTTCATGTGAAATTCATGTGCACTCATTTATGAGCCCTCATGTATACTTCATGTGCACCCATCTATGGGCCTTCATGTGAAAATCATGTGCGTAACATAACTTGTCTGGATCCTTGTTTATTGATTGGGGTATGGGGGAGTATCAATAGTCATGTGAACAATTCCAAAGTAGTATAACCATGTGCGCCTCTTTAGTAATTCATGTGCAATTCCAGCCGTTCACATGTCGACTTTGTACTCTACATCACTAGTCACTGATAGTTCTCTACTTATATTAGATATTTCTATTACAGTTCTCTCTTTTACTTCATGTATATTCTTTCAGTTTCATGTATCGTACTCTCTTGCATGTTTATATTTTCTAACCTGTTATGATCTGCGTGAGATGTATTATGCTCGCTCCTGTCCTGACTGGACCTGTTAAAAATATTACAGAGGACGAGGATGGCTCTGGTGTCTACCTATTATGGTGCAGCTATAGACAACACTTGTGACTTGGACCCACTTGTAGTAGAGGATCTGCCACCAGTGGTTTAGACTACTAGCTTAGACTCTTACCTTACCTTTCTTATTGATATATTATTGTATATATTGGGAATTTGTTTTATCTGGATGTTTGTGGAGATGTTATCATAGACACTTAGACTTCTTTCTATTGTATCTCTTGTGTGGATTCGTTTATATCTATCTATCTATCTTATCGTTTTCTGCCTTAGATGTGATTGAGACTGTATTCTGTTATGTCACCTCCATTCGGAGTGTATATACTGTACAGGTACCTTATATATTGTTAGATGATTGACCTAGGACAGCGTTCTACCACCGACACTTCGACGTAGGCTGGACGTACCCACTTCTCGTGCCCTTACTCTAGGGTGCGGGTCGTAACACGTTTTTGTGGTGGCCCACGTAGGTCTGTGTCGCAATTAGTACGATCTCATAATGGTGCTCGACTTAGAGTACTAATTACGAGCCTGCGACTAGGACATAGGATCTAGGATATGATAGGAGTTACTCAATCATATTTTAGGAAAATTTTGATCTTTTGATTACCATGACAACTCTTCTTGCATTGAATTCAATTATCCTTCCTTGATACTCCTTATCATGTGCCATATTGACTCCTTGTTTCAATCTATCCTCAGGATGGCGATTACTCGCTCTTGTTTGCCATGAAATATAAAAGGACAGAACAATTATCGGAGGACTGGACTTTTACTTTACGTTACAAACTCGCTTGTACAAAGAAAGCCTAGGGACGAAAACCTAGGTACAGTAATCTAAGTACAATTGTTTATTTTAGATTCTGGAGGGTGACGATAGAGGCTCGGGAAGGCGACGACAGCCCTGCCTTACTCCTTGGACGATCGGTATGCAGCCTTAGCTCCAGAAGATTGCTCGGCGTTATAAGAAATGTTCCCTTTGCTCTCTTTTTGCTCTTCTCTCCAATTACTCTGGTGCTCTCTCTGATCTCGAAAAGTGCTCCTGTGTATTCCTCTCTCTGTATGTGCGTCTCTCTCTATGTAAGTATATGTTCCCCCTTTTTTGTAAGGGAATGGCACCCTGCTATTTATATAAATGGGGTGTGATCATTAGGGTTGCAAACGATTACTTCTTGGAGATGGCGGCGGCCTGTGGATTGGTCAATCTAGACCATTCGTTTTGATTGTGATGAATCTGGACCATTAAGTATAGATTACACCAAATCTCATCAGCAATTAATACTGATTGAAATAAATCTTTCTCATAATGATCTGCTGATGTCTGCGAATAAATTTGATTTATTCTCCTGCCACGTATCCCAGATTATTGAGATTTGACCCAATCTCTGATTGTAATAAATCTGAGAGATTGATCGGCTTAGGACACGTGTCCTAGGAGCCACTGGGGGGATCTGAACCGCATGAAGATTGAGCCGCATAAGAGTTGGGCCGCATAAGGTTCGGGCCACGTGTCAGGGCTGCTCGGGTAGTGGCCCTCCTTCGAACTTTTGAACCGCATAGAGGTGATCATTGCGAGCCGCATAAGGATTCATCCGCTTGAGCCGCATGGAAATGATCCGCTCCAGCCGCATAGGAAGGCCTCCGTTTGAGCCGCATGAGACTGTCTCGGCCTGAGCCGCATGGAATGGCTTCATTCTGAACCGCATGGGAAGTCTTCGCTCGAGCCGCATATGATCGTCCACGTGGCAAGACCACGTAGCATTTTATGTATCTCGGGGGATTTGTGTCAGAGATCTCTTTCTCTTCCCTAGGGGACTGTCATTATGACAGAGTCATAATTACTTCTTTTGTATCAGGGATGTCACTTTTTCAGAGTTGTCAGCCGTCAAAGCAATTAATGCAGTATGGGTCGAAGGGGAGCAATATTACGCCACGTGTCTTCTGAGCCGCATAGGATGTCTTGGGCCGCATAGTACCTTATGTCGCATGACTTTCTGAGCCGCATGGGCTTTCTGAGCCGCATGAGATTTCCTGGCCGCATGGATCATTTTCCATGCTTCTACAAGACCCCCTTCAAAGTTTTCAATTTGCAAAATTGAAATACTTTGAATAAGAAGCATGGTTGTATTCTGCTGGCCGCATGTGGAGTCCTGTCCGTATGGATGTTTAAGCCGCATAGATAGTTCAACCGCATGGATGGCTTAGCCGCAGGGGACTTTTCGGCCATGTCATCATTGCCACATATGGCAATCTTTTGCATTAAACGCTATTTGATTTGCTGTCAGCTTTAAAGGCCACTTTTTGGTACGGGATCCGAAGAGCTTGGCCTTCATTTTTGGCGGCTCACCTTGACAACTGAAGAGTCGGTCTTCGTGTATGCACGGGAATCAAAACGCTTCACTTTTGTTTATTAATATGGATGAGTACGGTCGGGGGATTTCTTTACTTCCTCCTTCGTCCAACTATTGTTGTCTTGCCTCTCTTTCCTCATTTCCCTTCTCCGATCGTTGGTCATGGCCCCCAAATCCTCTAAGGTTGCTTCTGCCGCCGCGAAGGGTAAGAAGGCAGCTTCTTCATCCGTCGTTGTGCCAGAAGCGCACCCTGATGTCCGTCCTGCCCTTAATGGTAAGAGTTGTATTTGGATACTTTGAATCCTAAGAATTCATGGCTCTGTTGCATATCTATGCACAAGCCTTCACCCAAGTTCGAGTATGATAGAGCCGCATATGCTGCGTGACCCTCTCATATTCGAGCCGCATAGGAGATGCCCTATGTTTGGGCCGCATGAGAAGGGTTTGAATCGCTGGATATAAACCGCATGGAGTTTCCTTTGAATGCAACCGCATAAGCTTCTGACAGACTGATTCGTATAGCATTTAGCGTAGCACAAACTCTTCTGCTTAGAACCGCATATGTCCAATTGATCCGCATAAGCTATCAAGTCGATGTTACTTGGAATTCCCGATTGCTTTGGGCCGCATGAGGTTGTGTTGACCGATCCTCATAAGCTCCCTTGGGGCTGTGTCATCTGGAACTCAATCGCATTCGAGCCGTATAGGGCTTTATTTGATCTGAGCCGCATAGGCTCGCAGGAACTTGAATTCAGTACCCCTCTTTTAATCATGTTTCTTTTTGTTCTTTTTCAGTAAACCTCCCGACCAACCCAGCAGGAGAACTTCTTGTGGGTTCGGCTCAGTTTGCCGTGGGCGTGCGGCTCGACGACTTAATCCGTCGTATAGTTGATCAGCTTTCCATTGATGATCCTAGGGAGAGGATAGCTGCCATTAAAAACTAACCCTTCCACTTTCTCTGTTCTATGATGAATTCGGGAAGGCTGGACGGGGAATATCGGAAACCAGCTTTTCTCTTTGGGGATGCTTTTTCTATAAAGAACTCCCGATTGCTGGATATTTTAGAGCACTGGGATTTTTCTGTAGACGGAGTAGAGATCCATATCCCCGAGATGGAGCGACATTATCCTCTCTCCTGGTTTAACATGGTACCATTGGGTAGGACAATAGTGGGCTCCCTGACCCCCGCCCAATCGGGAATGTTTGTGGGCAACATCCACTACAACAGGCGCACGGGTTCAGTATGTGCGGGCAAGGATTCAGTTAGTCGGAGTGTAATGGGGCTGCTCCCTGGCACTTTTGTAAACGTGATTGGTCCTAACTTTACTTTCATTCGAGCTGATACGTTTCTGAATCAGCTTGCTCGCAAGGGATCTTATCCTGTGGACAGGTTGTCGTTGCTAAATTGGATCAACCCCATTCCTACATGGGCCAATCTTACCTCATGGATCTTGAGGAAGTATGGGGAATCCCTTCGGGAAATTGACCTCTACTACGCCGTTCGGGGCACCTGCTACGGGTTGCCCATTAACAAGCCTTTGTTCACGGCTCTTTTGGAGCTATATAATCGGCGTACGGGGACTTTCTTCGCCCCTGGGGGAGAGCTGGGGCTTGCTCTCCATGAGATGCACGCTGTTTCTAAACTGTCGTGGGGAGGTGAAGCTTTTGAAGTATATACCCCGACGAATAAAGAATTTGAAGACCTGGATCGACGATTTCCTGGTTTCGTCGCCGTGTACCAAGAACTGTTGTGCCATCATAGCATCTGCCACCAGATTGCTATCAAGAAAGAAAATAGCTCAGAAGGGAGCGCCCCTCACACCACGGCCTGGGTTGCGTATCTTTTCAAGTTACGTCCCTCCGGCCGAGTTTCGTCTCGAAGTCCTCATACCCCGGAGGAGGTGAAGGACATGATGTTGAAGGTCAAAAGGTCGAGGTCTACCCGTGACAGGTTTGGGAGCCGTACTGATTCTCTCAGTTACTTCCACTACGGTACCCGAGAAATGTCCGATAAAGTGATCTTAGCTGGGTTCTTGATGGTGTGGCTACGTAATTGCGTAGTCTCGGGCGGCACGGGTTCTATGGAAAGGATCAGCCGCCATTTCATTCTCCCTGCTGTAAAATTGGTCTTCAAGGTGAGACTGGCCCTTCTTTCGGCCATGGTGTGCAGTATACACCACGGCCTCCGTGCCTTTTCATCCAAAGTCATTGCTCGTGATACGATGATGGACTTTGAACGGATAGAACTACCATACCACTACCTTATGGGGTGGTTATTACTGCACTACCGGTCGTTGATGCGGCCAGGAACCGAAGAAGATGTTACTACTAACGACGCCTTCATTTTTCAATACCGTCATTAGCCTTGGGAACACGATACCATGCCAGCCTGCCGGAGGGCGTTGGCGAGGGTTGACGGGCCCGAGTTTTTGTCTCTCTTCCTCAATTTACCCCCAGGGAAGTGAGGGGAGTACATGTCGACGGCGTTGATCCTCTCCAACTTTTATCTGAGAAGATGCTTCTTTAGTTACGCAACATCTGCCCTGCGCACCTGGTGTATCATTACCGGAATAACGTATACCTGGAGCCTTATTTGCCCAGTAGATTTTCCCGTCAATTTGGGTATAGTCAATTGTTCCTGGATTGTCCTAGCGCTTGCTTGAGCTTTGAGGGCAGTGTACTTGATGGCGTCCGGGCTTGGCATTATTATAATACGGTCCATACCCGGGCCAGCTTCTCAGTCCCCGACGCCAAGACGGCAGGGGATATTTTGTATATAGCGGCCCTTTATCATGTCGCAGCGAGCAAGCCTCCTGTCGATTTTGATATAAATACTAGCTTCATTGCTGGCACTGGTTTGGCTGAGAAGCCAGAGGGATCAAAGAAGAGAAAGAGGGGGGCGAACAGGGTTCCTGTATCAAACTCAGAGTCCACTAGGGCAGATGAGGAGGATGATGAACAAGACGCCGATGACTCGTCGTATTCTTCGGACGAGGAAGTTGGGAATCAACCTCCTATTATGCCAGATGAAAGGGCGGCAGGTCAGCCGTCTACTTGGTCTGACGAGGAGGTGGAGGATCAACCATCTGCAATGCCTGGCCCTTCGCGTAAACGAAGCAGGCACGTGACTACCGCTGATGACCGAACCTATTCCACGAAGCACGTTGCGGTAAGACGTCGCAGGCTGTTTATTAATGATGTGGACATTGTTCCTGTCGTAATTTGAGTTTCATTCTTCTTCTTCTATGTTATGGCCTAATCGTTTGTTCCTTTTGCTCTTTATAGGCGTCGGATGAGCTCACTCCTCAGGACCCAATTGCCGAGGTCGACCCGGTTCTGTCTCATTTGGTCAGTAATGTGTGTACTGCTATCATTGCTGTTGGAGTTCTTCCGGGGGCAGTCGAGGAGTCTCACCTTGCTGGGACCTCAACTCAGGGGGGATGGAGATTCTATTGCGCCCGTCCCTGAGACGTCTGAACTTCAACAGAATGAGACTGTCCTGGCTGGTTCCCTTTCAGGGATGCCCGTGACAGAAAGACCAGTTGAATTCGGATCGGAAACTGTGGGTGGGGAAGCTACGCCAGCCGTGCACGAGCCGCAGCCTCCATGCTCTTCCCCGGGTAAGATAAGTTAAATTTATCTTGTGAAGAGGCCTATTTACCCCATCATCCTATCCTTCGGGTTACGTTGACTAATGGTTGCTTTGGACGTTCAGGTCCCGACCCTTTATTGTCGGTGACGGACATTGCTGGGGCAGACCCCACCGGAGGGGATCCGATGGAAGCACATATGCCTTCTCCTTGTATTGAGGGGCCTCCATCTGGGTCGAGTTTGGGAGCCCGGGTAGCAGTACAACTGGGGCGAGGGGCGATGCTTCCTGCGCCCTCTTCTGCGAATATAGTTTCGGGGGTTAACCTTTCCGCCCTGCCAAGCATTCAGGCTCTTCGGGCGGCGGAAGAGGAGCTAGCCGCTATTCAAGCATCCTTCCGCACAGAATTTGCTTCCTTGGTGGCTGGGACGGCAAGTTCAGAGGCTACTCCTTCGGTACTGCCTGCCACACTCCCTTTGACGCCATCCTCCACAGAGGTTTTGGATGAAGTGTCCTAGGATGTGGTCGACAGTTTCCACCGTCACCTGAAGAGGGGGATCGAGGCGGCTATGGAAAGGGGGACTCCCTTTACTCTGGCCCGTCAATGCGCTGGTGGCTAGATCAATATACTTAGAACACTCCCTGGTGGGGGGAACTGGCTGCGCTTCTGGAGCCTAAACTGCTAGAGGCTGATCATCTTGTGGCCCAGTTTCGTATGCTGCAACAAGCTGATTTACCTGTGGTGATAGACCGAGAGCGCAATTTCTTTGTTACCGCGGTGGAGAAGGTGATGACTGTCCGGGAGTTGCTCAAGCCGACTATATTGCAGGACCGCCGGGATCTGACTCGGTTGTACGACCAATGGAGCCGTCGGACTGAAGATTGCACGACTCGGGAAGCGGATGCCTCCCGCGGGGTAACCAATACCCGGGAACAGATCCTCGAGCTCCAAAAAAAGCTGGCCTTCCTGGAGTCCGAGCTTGAAGCTGCTCGTACTGAAAAAGGGATCGCCATTCAGGAGGTTGACAAGTACAGTAGGGCTTCTGCCAATCTAGAGCTTGCCCTAAAGAAGATGGAGAACAACTGGCAGGCGTATATGTATCTGGATGACGCAAAGCAGTTATCCCAAGAGGCCGAGCGCCGGGCTAAACAGAGGCTTGAGCGGGGGACTGCCTTGGTGAAAAACCGTCTCTCGGAGTTATGTAATGCTGAACTATAGTCGGCCTTTTCTTTCTTTTGTTTTGTTCCTATTTTCTTTTTGAGAGGGACGCGGTCCCGAAACATATAATGCTTTTTTTTCTTCCTTCAAATAAAGAGTACTTTCCATTCTATCCTTCATTTGTATAGCTTGTTGTACCTGTGATATTGTGGTAATTTTTCCCCCGTCTTGGGGATTTTTTGTGGACTTGTTACCCATGGCGTACCTCGATTTTAGGTACGAATAACAAGTTTGGTTAGGATATCTGAAACAGCCATGGCAAAGTGGTCATGGGTGCTCTTAGTATCAGGAAAAAGAATACCGTAGAGCAGCTGGGCTCCCAGGGCATGATGAGATGGTGGGCGTGTGCTAAGAAACTTAGCAGAGGATATTTGTGGGCCTATTATCCTTGGCGTTCCCTGGTTTAGGATACGGATACTAGGATGAAAGGAAACCAACATATTTGCTCAGAGGTTATGAGGACATGGCAAGCATGAGGGTTTTATCGGGGAATCTTCCTGCTCATAGGTAATGAGGACATGGCAGGAGTGACTTCACAGAGGATATTTGTGGTCAACAGAGGACATTTGTGGTCAACAGAGGACATTTATGGTCAACAGAGGACATTTGTGGTCAACAGAGGACATTTATGGCCAACAGAGGACATTTGTGGTCAATAGAGGACATTTGTGGTCAACAGAGGACATTTGTGGTCAACAGAGGACATTTGTGGACCTATTATCCTTATCGTACTCCGGTTGTAGGTACAGATAATAGGTTGAAAGGGAACCGACATACTTACTCAGAGGTAATGAGGACATGGCAAGTATGAAGGTTTCTTCTACGGAGCCTTCCCACTCAGAGGTAATGAGGACATGGCAGGAGTGGGCTCAATAAAGAGGGGGTACATAAAATGACTCAGAGGTAATGAGGACATGGAAGTTCTATGTAGGGGGTGATTTGTTTTTGGCGGAAGTGAAACGACTCAGAGGTAATGAGGACATGGCCGTTTTAGAAATTTGTGGATCTGTTACCCTTTTTGTGCACTGGGAGTGCGGGTAGTGGATCATGAGAGGGGATCTCTTCCAGGGAAAAAGTTCAGAGGTATGATCATACATGACTTACTATCTAAAAGTGTGACCGGAATGTGAGTTCAGAGGCACCAGCGGGTACATGACTCGATAATTTGGAATGTTGTGAATGCGAGTTCAGCGGCACGAGAGAGTGCATGACTCGGGAATCTGGAGAATGGTGAGTGTGAGTTCAGCAGTACTAGCGGGTACGTGACTCAATGATCTGGAAAATTGTGAGGGCAAGTTCAGTGGTACCAGCGGGTACGTGACTCGAACATCTGGAGAATCATGAGGGTGAGTTCAGCGGTACCAGCGGGTACGTGACTCAAAAATATGGAAAGTTATCGTCTAGACATAGTATTTCTTCAGGAACTTACCGTTGACGGGCAACATGAGCAAGTCTCCGTTTTGCTTGGCGAGGCGGTAAGCACCGTTGGAGAATACGGCCTCGATGATAAATGGACCTTCCCATTTCGGTTGAAACTTGCCGGCGATCTTGTGAGTCATGACCATCGGCCTCCGGACCGCCAGAACGAGATCGCCCACTTGGAATGTCCTGATTTTGACCTTCTTGTTGAAGGCTCCAGAGATGCGTACTTGGTACAGCTCGATCCTTTGCTGAGCCAGGAGGCGCTTTTCATCTAAGACCTCCAACTCTTGTAGTCTGCGTCGGTAGTTGTCATCCGTCGTCAATTGATAAGTGAGGGCGACGCGGAGTGAGGGTATTTGAGTCTCTAATGGGAGAACTGCCTCACTCCCGTATACCAGAGAGAATGGTGTGTTCCCGGTAGCTGTTCGAACTGTAGTACGGTATGCCCATAAACATTCACCGAGCTTTTCGTTCCAGTCGCGTTTATTGGAAGAGACAAACTTTTTGAGGAGTTTGATGATTGTTTTGTTGAATGCCTGTGCCAACCCATTTGCTGCTGGGCTGTATGGTGTCGAAGCAATATTCTGGATGCGATGTTTGTCGCAGAACCGATAAAAAGTATGGCTTACAAACTGCGGACCATTATCGTGGATGATCCCCCGAGGCAGTCCAAAGCGATAGATGACGTAATGCTTGAGGAAGCTGATCACGTTCGAAGTCTTTACTTCTGCAAGAGGGACAGCTTCTGCCCATTTGGAGAAATAATCCGTGATCGCAAGTATGAAGCATGTCCACGGGAGGAAGGTGGAGTAATCGGACTGATGATGTCCATCCCCCATGCTTCGAACGGCCAGGATGCCACAGTCGGATGTAGAAATTTGGATGGTTGGTGGATGAAGTCTGCATGGACTTGGCAGGCTTTGCACCTTCTTGCGTAGTCTATCGCATCCGCTACCATCGTGGGCCAGTAGTAGCCCATTCGGCGGAGACGGTCTTATAATTTAGGACCAGGCTAATGGGCCCCACAGACACCGTCGTGAGCTTCTCGTACGACTTTTTTGGCTTCTGTGTTCGACAGACACCGAAGCAATACTCCATCATAGGATCGGCGATACAGCATTTTCGTCTCTGTATCGTAGAAGAATCTGACAGAACGCCGTTTGATGGAGGTGGCTTCCTTCGGGTTCTCGGGCAGGATGTCGTAGACGACGAAGTCAATGAATGGTTGTCTCCAATCTGGGACATCATCAATCGTCTGAGCGGAATAGCTCACCATGAATTGAACGTTGTTCTTGGGGCAGACCAGTTCGTGGCCGACTACGTCTACCGATTGATGAGTATGATTTGGCACTGCTAGGGAAGCGGCCAGACCTGCTAATGCATCGGCTTCGATATTTCGGAGTCTGGGGCCGTATTCGATGAAGAACCCCGTGAACGGCGAGATGATGTCGATGGCGATTTGGTGATAGGGAATCATGTCTTCGTGGCGAACTTCGTATGAGCCCCGGATTTGATTGACGATTAATTGAGAATCGCCGTATGCTTCAAGATATTCTACCTCCAGCTCTCTTGCAAGTTGGAGGCCAATGACCAGAGCGTTGTACTCGGCCACATTGTTAGAGCAGGGTTCCGTGAGGGAGTAAGCGCGGTTGATCACCAATCCGGTAGGGGAAACCAGTACCACCCCAACTCCGACGATGATGTTGCCCTTAGGTCCAGTTCTCGAAGCGCCGTCGAAGAACATTCGCCATATATCATCGTGAGAGGTTGCATACAAGTCGGCGACCTCATCTGGGATTTTTTCATATATTCTGGACGACTCCGAGCCCGGGTGGGCTGCCAAAAAGTCTGCCAGGGCTTGACCTTTAACAGCCTTTTGTGGGACGAAGATCATATGATAAGGGGACAGCAATATTGCCCATGTAGCGAGGCGGGAGCTGAGTGCCCCTGGTTTAGTCATGAGGACCCTGAGGGGGTTCACTCGTGAGATCACATGTATCGTTTGTCCGGTGACATAGTGTCGTGTTTTCTGGATGGCGAACACTAGGGCAAGACATTCCTTCTCCACAGCGGTGTATCGGTGCTCTGGCCCAATCATCATTTAGTTGAGGTAATATATGGCTTGTTCATGGCCTGCATCGTTGTTTTGTGCTAGCAGAGCTCCGAGGGAGTGCTCCATTGCTCGTACGTAGAGCAGGAATGGTTTTTCGGCAACCGGGGCCACCAGGACTGGAGGGTTCGACAGATATTCTTTGATGTTGTCGAAGGCCCGCTGGCATTCGTCGTCCCATACGAACAAGATGCCTTTCTTCATGAGGTGGGTGAATGGCCGACATCGCCCGGAGAGGTTAGAAATGAACCTCCTGATGTACGCTAGCCGCCCTTGAAGGCCTCTGAGTTCGCAGAGATTTCTCGGGGGACCCATCTCCATAATTGTCGTTGTCTTCTCAGGGTCTACATGGATACCCTTGGCGGTGATGATAAACCCAAGAACTTCCCGCTGGATACGCCCAGGAAGGACTTCGTAGGGTTCATTTTCAAATTGTGCGCTCGCATCAGGTCGAATACCGTTCTCAGATCCTGCATATGGTCTCCCTTACAGCGACTCTTGACGGCGATGTCATCAATATAGCACTCCACCGTCTTGCGTAAGTGATCCCTGAAGATGATACTCATGGCTCTTTGATATGTGGTGCCAATATTCTTTAAACCAAAAGGCATGACTGTGTAGCAATACGTGCCAATCGGTGTTCAGAATGAGGTGTGCTTTTCGTCGTCAGGAGACATCTTGATTTGGTTGTACCCCGAGAAGCCATCCATGAATGACATACGTTCAAAGCCGTAGGTATTGTCAATCATGATGTCCGTGATAGGGAGGAGGAATTCATCTTTGGGATATGCCTCGTTCAGATTGCGGAAGTCGATGCAGATTCGAATCTTTCCATTCTTCTTGAGGACGGGTACTATATTGGCGATCCAATCCGGATGTTGTTCTTCACGAATGAAACCACTGGCTATCAATTTGTTGACTTTGGTTTCGATCGCGTCCATGATGCCTGGGCGGAAGCGTCGCTGTTGTTGCTTGACTGGTTTTGCATCCGGCCGAATGTTGAGTTTGTGAAGAGCAATATCGGGATTTAACCCCGGCATGTCTTCATAGCTCCATGCGAATACATCAATGTATTCTTTGACAAGTTCCAGCAGTGACTCTCGCTCTTCGTCTGTTAGACTTTTACTGACGAAGATTGGTTTTAGGGAAGATTCGCTGCCGAGGTCGACCTGGATAACCTCATCTTCAGTAGGGGGTTCCTTCAGTTCGAACTACTTTTCCCATTGCGTATCCAACTGCTGGGCCCACGGCTCTAGCTCGAGGATTTCGGGGATGTCTTCGTCTTTTTCATAAGCGTCGACAAATGCCATGTTGACCGACAAGACTTGTCTGAATACATCTTCGATGCTGGTATCCGAGTCGGAAGTTGGCGACCCGGTTGAATGTGAATGCCAGTCGCATTCTTCATCTGAGCTTTCAGGGGTCGTCGGGGGTGTTACATATCCTAATCCACATCGAGTCTTGCTATAGTAGTCTCGTGGTTTGCCAGCTGGGACCGGGGGCTTCAAAGGTAATCGTCGTCCAGTACCGTAGTTCAAACCCGGCGTCGTTTCCAGATCATACCCCTGTTTCTGCACGAGATATTTAGATTGGAGGCTATAAAGATACAGAGGCAGTCTTTCGGCATCCGATCCAAGGTCGACTTCTTCTATGGTGAAGGGATACGGATCGTCCTTCCGGCCGAAGATGATTGGATGGTCCCCTCCCTCGATTATGCGGTAAGCGTCTTCCGCTGGAGTAAGCTGAATTGTGGTGTAGACATTGGTCACTTGTGTGTGTAGGTGAGTACCTATACCGTGTTCCATAGCGTACATTGTACAAAGCTTATTAAGCTCGAGGTAGTTCAAAGATAGCCCTTTATTGATGAAGTAAGGTATCTTTTCTAGGGGGATTACATCATCCGCGGAGGGAACATCCGTGCGGGCAGCCACATACTTGGCTAGCTCCGGTTCTTCTTCGGCTACCCCTTGTGTAAATGAAGACTGAGAGGACGACCTGGGCAGCTTGATCGTCAGAGGTTCAGCTGATGGAGCAGAGCGTGGAGTTGTTGGCAGACTACTAACCCCCAATTTGGTACTCGATGTGGGGCGAGGAGTGGCTGGTTCGCTAGAAGTGTCAGACCTTGCATCGGGGTGACGACCCTTCTTGGGAAGGCGTATCGTCAGTGGCTTATCGGAGGGATTGAGCTTCTCCGTTTGGGGCGGCAGTCTGATTGTCAGTGGCCCCGTTGTGGATCTTGGCACTTGGCCAGACCTTGGCAGCCGGATTATCATTTGCTCTTCTTGTGCCGAGAGGCTGATTGCGTCCTTAGCAGAGTGGCGGTAAGGGGTGCAGACTTGCCAGGTTTGCGAGCTTGGAGGTGGATCGTCATAGGCTCTTTTGATCCTGTGGCTGTCTCGGTACTAGCTTGTACATCCCCTTCACCAAGATGCTTCTTTGATTTTTCGTACAGGCAGGAGTCTGAGTAGTAAGATTCGACCCCTTTGAAGGGATCGATATCAGTAAATTCCGTCCTCACGAAGCCGTGTTTGTCGACACATTTGAAGCACTGGTATAGCGTGGAAGGCACGATCATATAATCGTGAATCCACGGGCACGCCAAGAGGATGTTGTAAGAAGTGTCTGCATCTATGACGTAGCAGGTGACTTCGGATTGGAGGTCGCCAATTTGACACTTCAGACGAATCTTTCCAATAGGGTAGCTCCTGCCCGAATTGAAACCGCTGATGGCGGTGCTTGTAGGCGTCAGGCGATGCATTGGGATGTGGAGATGATGTAGCAGATCCTTCGAGATAATGCTTATGGAAGAGCCAGGATCAATGTGCATCCGATCCACTTTTACGTCACCGATGTATCCAGTATAGTATAGTGGGCGATCGTGCAGATTAGTTTTGATGAGCATGTCCTGCGAAGTGAAGACGATGTTGGGCATTGCTCCCGTGCAGGCGCTGTCTTGGAGATCCGCAGGCGGGTTTTCTTCCGTGAGGTTGACTTGAGCCAGGTATGCGTCGGCATTTTGGAGTGCATCGCTCAAAGCCGCACGAACAACCTTGGAGAGTCTCAGGAGCTCGTATAGTGACAACTTGGCCGGTGTGTTGGCCAATTGTGCCAAGATGTCGAAGTTGTAGGGCTCCTCCAACCCTTCGGCTGCCTCTTTTCGGAGAAATTTGTCGAAGCGAGTCTCTCTCGGCCTAGGCTTGTCGGTCGTCGAAGGCTGAGCTGGTCCCGGAGCATCAGTTGTAGTGGGTTGATAATCTTCAGCTGGATTATCAACCACAGGTTGGGATTGCGCCCCAGACCGCGTGACGACGGCTGTAACTTCTTCGATGTCTGCCGAGATCACGCGGCAGGACCTGATTTTTCTACTCTTTTTCTTGCAGGTAGAAGATGATATGGGTCGAGTCACTTCCGATACTAAGTCTGGATGGATCCACATAACCTCCCCTCGTGATGTGGTGAGGGGCACTAGACCCGTAGCCTGATCTCGGGGAGGTGGAAGATTAGCGATCTTCATTGTTGCCAGAGGGATGGGGACCACCCCATCTTGAGTTTCCGTCGGAGGAAAGCTGCCGAATTGTACCGACACCATATTGGCTGCCACCGTTACCTCTTCGAAATCGATAGCCAGAGCATTCGAATCGATGAGGTTTTGGATGTACCGTTTTAGCTGGTAGCAGTCGTGTGTAGCATGGTGGACGTAGCGGTGATAATGGCAGTACTTTGGATTCTCCATCTCTGCCGGCCGCGGTTCCCGTCTTGGTGGAGGGAGCTGAATTTTGTCTCCTTGTATGAGCATGTCTAAGATAGGCTTGACGTGATCGTCTTCGAAGGAGTAAGTGATTTGCGGCTATTGTTTGTCTGCTGGCTTTGGCTCAGGTTTCTGTGCTGTATCGGCCACCATAGCCTGCTTTCCTCTGCTGTCCCGATTGTTGGAGGGGCTACCCCCATTATCGTTGTTGGGACGCTTGCCCTTGTTCTCTCCGTCCGAGATGTGCAATCCCAGTTGGCGAGCCTTCTTCAATCGTTCTTCGGCGCTTGTGGCGCTGATGATAAACGTCTTCCAATCCTTAAATTGACTTTCGCCCATCCATAGGATGATTGTTGGAAGCAGCCTCTTTTGGCAAATTTCAATCAAAGAGGAATGTGGATTTCCAGAAGGCAACTTCATGGCGGTTTGGCGGAACCGCTCGATGTAGTTCCTTGTCAGCTCTTTCTCCCCTTGGACGACGTCCATGAGGGTGGACATGGTAATGTCCTGCCCTACTTTGTAGAATCTCTCCAAGAACATACGCTTAAAGCCGACGAAGGAGTGGATGCAGTTGTCCAGCAGATTGCGATACCAGTCGAAGGCGACTCCTTCCAATGCCCCGATGAATAATCGTATGAGAATGGCATCGTCATGGGGCAGATGGTCGGTAGTGACCTCAAAGTTGGTGATGTACCAACTCGCTGAGGTCTTGCCATCATACGGATTGATATTGAACGGCTTATATCTTGGTGGGAATGGAACATCCCTCCATGCAGCAGGGTATGGTTGTCGTATTTTGAGGTCTTGAGAGTTCTCTCGAGCGTGGAACATGGTTCGGAGCTCCTGGACCTCTCTTCTCGCTTCTCGGGCCTCATCCGCGGCAGTAGGGGCCGTTGTTTCCGGAGGATTATTGCCCGGGTTCGGTGCCGCTGAGTTCGAGTCCGCATTAACCGCGGGACCCGTAATTATTTGGCCAGGCGTCCCTCCTTGGAGATTTGGAAGGGCCGCTTTGATCTCGTCTACAGACTTGGCCAAGGCATGTAGTATGGCCTCTAGAGTGTCGATGCGTTGGCGATCACTGGAACCACCTTGACTGCTGTCTGTCATGAATACCGTCTTCACATGAGGAGAGATAGACGGAGAGGTGGAGGAAGCGCCCTCCGAATCGTACCCCTGTAGTGAGAATTCATTGGGGTATGTGGGTATGTTCCCTTCCGATTCAGACTCGGAAGAAACAGTACCCCCAGTCTCCGAGTTCGCCTCGTTTTGGGAGTTGTGGATGTCGTCATTTGCTATATCCGATGGGAGAGTTGTCTCCCCCGGCTCGTCTTCTTGGAACATCGGGTTGCTGTGGAGGCTCGGAGGGGTGCTACCCCCAGCCCCAGCAACCCCCTGCGTTGTGGACGACGAATCTCCCACTGTAGCAGATTTCGTCTTAGAGCGAGTACCTTGGAAAACTCCGGTGGTGGGCACCCGCTTAGACGACAATCTTTTAGTCGCAGTGGTTGAGATCTTTGGGCTGGGAACATTTGTCTTCTTCTCCCTTCCATCAGCGGGGACTCTCCGAGCCGAGTTGTAGGAGACGACGGAGAGTGCCTCGTCTTCTGAAGATAGCTGTTGCAGTCTTTGAAATACAGACTGTCGGTCTTCTCGTACTGTCTCGCTGTTACAGCAGCAGTTGACGATGACTTGGGTGCAGTGACATCCGTGGGAGGACTCTTTGCACCCCGATGCATCTTCTCTTTTCTTGCGTTTGTGGAGGATGGCCTCACACAAGTCAGATGGGTCTTGACCGACCATGTTTGCTCCCGGGACTTTGGGAGACTTTTGCGAACCTCTCTGTCCTTCTGCCGTCGGGGGCTGGACTCGAGTGGTTCTGTACAACTTTCCATCCGAGGCCCGCGTAATAGTGTGCAGAACGCTCGGATGGTCAGAGGTCAGATCAGCGGACCGAACTTGCCAGGCTCGCGCTGTTTTAGACTTCTTCACTCTAGTGCGTAAGGGCACATAGTAGGAAGAGTCTAAGTGATACTGGAAAGAGTCGGACATATCTTCTTGGGAGCACAAGAGATCAGGACCGTACGAGAGGCGGTCGAAGACAGAGCCGCGTGGATTATGCGTCATGCGGCTGTCATCGTTGGTCTGTAGGCGGCTGGCAGACGTAGCCGCATAGACTTTCTTCATGTGGCTGGGAGTCTCAGCCGCATGAGTCTTCCTTATGCGGCTGGATGATCTGGCCGCATGGATTTTCTTCATGCGGCTGGTAGATCCACCCGCATGAGCCTCCTGCATGCGATTGGCAGACTTGGCCACAGGAGTGCTCGGCTTCTTCTTGGGGAGCATAGAGTCGCTCTTTGTCCCTACAAGTCCAGCATCGTAGTGCTTTCCTTTGCCAGACTTGGGGACAGCAGAGTTCTCTACGGCTCGAAGTGGAGCCGTATGAGAGTCGCCTTCGCCGTCTTGGGTAGCGGAGAGTACCCCATCTAAAGCTTGTGGGGGAGCAAATAATTTTGGCCTCCACTCGCAGCAAGCTTTCTTTGTGCGGGTTCGCTTCTGGATCGGGCCGGCACTTCCTTCAAAAAGCATCTCTTCAAACGCCTGTTGGTCAAAATGGACGACCATCTTCTGTTGCGTGGAGCCAAGCTTGGCTGCATCCGACTGCATCACCAACTCCTCAGCCGTGGAGAAGTTTGTCCCCAGCAGAGTCGCCATCGTGTTTGCCATAAAATATAAAAGGACAGAACAATTATCGGAGGACTGGACTTTTACTTCACGTTACAAACTCGCTTGTACAAAGAAAACCTAGGGACGAAAACCTAGGTACAGCAATCTAAGTACAATTGTTTATTTTAGATTCTGGAGGATGACGATAGAGGCTCGGGAAGGCGACGGTAGCCCTGTCTTACTCCTTGGACGATCGGTATGCAGCCTTGGCTCCAGAAGATTGCTCGACGTTGGAAGAAATGCTCCCTTTGCTCTCTTTCTGCTCTTCTCTCCAAGTACTCTGGTGCTCTCTCTGATTTCGAAAAGTGCTCCTGTGTATTCCTCTCTCTGTATGTGCGTCTCTCTCTATGTAAGTATATGTCCCCCTTTTTTGCAAGGGAATGGCACCCTGCTATTTATATGAATGGGGTGTGATCATTAGGGTTGCAAATGATTGCTTCTTGGAGATGGCGGCGGCCTGTGGATTGGTCAATCTAGACCATTCATTTTGATTGTGATGAATCTGGACCATTAAGTATAGATTACACCAAATCTCATCAGTAATTAATACTGATTGAAATAAATCTTCCTCATAATGATCTTCTGATGTCTGCGAATAAATTTGATTTATTCTCCTGCCACGTGTCCCAGATTATTGAGATTTGACCCAATCTCTGATTGCAATAAATCTGAGAGATTGATCGACTTAGGACACGTGTCCAAGGAGCCACTGGAGGGATCTGAACCGCATGAAGATTGAGCCGCATAAAAGTTGGGCCGCATAAGGTTCGAGCCACGTGTCAGGGCTGCTCGGGTAGTGGCCCTCCTTCGAACTTTTGAACCGCATGGAGGTGATCATTGCGAGCCGCATAAGGATTCATCCGCTTGAGTCGCATGGAAATGATCCGCTCCAGCCGCATAGGAAGGCCTCCGTTTGAGCCGCATGAGACTGTCTCGGCCTGAGCCGCATGGAATGGCTTCATTCTGAACTGCATAGGAAGTCTTCGCTCAAGCCGCATATGATCGTCCACGTGGCAAGACCACATGGCATTTTATGTATCTCTGGGGATTTGTGTTAGAGATCTCTTTCTCTTCACTAGGGGACTGTCATTATGACAGAGTCATAATTACTTCTTTTGTATCAGGACTGTCACTTTTTTAGAGTTGTCAGCCGTCAAAGCAATTAATGCAGCATGGGTCGAAGGGGAGCAATATTACGCCACGTGTCTTCTAAGCCGCATAGGATGTCTTGGGCCGCATAGTCCCTTATGCCGCATGACTTTCTGAGCCGCATGGGCTTTCTAAGCCGCATGAGATTTCCTGGCCGCATGGATCATTTTCCATGCTTCTACAGCTCTCAGGCAGCAAGACCTAGTGCTGTTCTAGACAGGTCCGATCCAGTAGGACCTCCACCTCCGGCTACGGGAGTAGCAGTCGAGAGAGTTGCCACCTCTGTTCCTGTCCTTCAGGCGGAAGTAGCAGCGATAGTTCTAGGAGGTCTTCTACCTCCAGCAGCGGGACTGTCTATAGTCATTCCTGAGACTCTTCCACCGCCGCCTCCGCTACTGACGGATGCACAGCAGATGATGGCCCTTCTACCGCAGATATTGCAGACCCAGAGGGCCCAGGCCGAGGCACAGCAGCATCAGGCTGACGCATCTCACCGCCAGACAGAGGTATTACGACAGAGCATAGAGAACTCCCACCGGATGGCGATGGCAGAGTTGAGAGGGTTGTACCGGGTACAGTTCAGGATGCCCCAGTTCAGTACCAGGGACAGGACCAGAGACAGACTACTCAGTGCGACTTCTACGGAAAACCGGAGCACTCCTGGAAGGTTTGTAGGATGAGGTTGGGCGTGTGTCTATACTGTGGGGCGCCCGACCACCAGCTGAAGGATTGTCGCTTTTATGGAGTCCGAAGAGGCCAGGACAGAGTACAGCAGGCACCAGCACGTGCCCACCAGCAGCAGGGTCAGGGCGAGAGGCAGGCCATGCAGTATGCTTTCTGTTGGAAGCCGGGGCACACCCGAGAGGTTTGTAAGATGAGGCTGGGAGTTTGTTTATTCTGTGGAGCTTCAAACCACCAGATGAGGAACTGTGCTGCTCATGCAGCCAGACAGGCAGGCCAGGATAGAGTAAAACAGGCTAGGGGAGGCCAGCAGGGGCGAGCTTTCGTCATGACAGTTGAGGACACGCAGGCAGTAGCAGGGCAGATTGCAGGTTCCAATCTTTCCATCTCATTTCCGTATTTGCCTCCTTATAAACTGTCTTGAAATTCGATTACATCTGTTCCTTGATCGTTTGATGAAATTTTGTTCTTGTGATGTGATATTCTTCTGAGATAAGTCGTATGGGCTGGGTCGCCTCGATTATGAGATTTAGAATCCTCTAGGGTCATGCTAGCAAGCATAGTGAGGACATATAGTCGGATTATGGATGTATTTCTCGGGTGTAGGAATTTAAGGTTTTCGCTTCCAAGCATGCGGCAATGCGAAAATTTTAAATACCATAATTCTAGAGGTATGTACCTTAGTCAAGGACTCTGTGATTATCGTAGCCTTGCTCACTAGCATGACGGAGATTCTGAGTATCATGATTCTGGACAAACGCATATGATTATCGAACTGCATGATTTTGAGATTTTGTTTGTGGGATTTTTGACCTATAAGGAGCACTACCACCTTAATTTTTTAGGATGAATTCTTCTAAAGTGGATAGACTTGTAGCCCAGTTTCTAATTGAGAGTAATTTTAAATTTTATAATTTTAGTCATTTAATTATTGTCATTTAATTCATGCTTTGATTTTTGAGATTTTAATCATTTTAAATTTTTAAGCCATGACTTGTGATTTTGATGTTTTGCTAGTGAAACCCTAGGGACTGTTTGACCTAGAGCCTAACCATGTGATTAGGATGTTTTCAGTATCATTTCTGGCCCAAGGGTATTTTGGGTCATTGGACCTCTTTGATTCATTTTTGATATTATTGTATTGGTGATTGTTGATTTGACTTTTGATAGGTATAATTTTGTGTTGGTTTCGTGTCCGTGTCGGACACGTAACAATTTCTATTTACAAGTATTATTGTGCCTTAAGAGATTTTTATTTTGCTGAAAATTTTTTGGAAGTATTTGAGAGAGATTTTTCTGCATCTTTTTTTTGTGATTGCTTTGTTTTAATTTCGAAGACGAAATTTTTTAATGTGGATAGATTTGTCACCCCCAGTTTTCAATAATAGGGGTATTTTGGTTATTTTTCATTTTTGAATATTTTTGAAATTTATTTTATTATTTATGATATTATTTTGGGGTTATTTGAGTCGGGTTCGAATTTCAACTCAATCCGACTTGTATCGGAGACCCGGGGTAGCTTTTACTCTAGTGGGACCCACCCATTAGTTAGCCATGGTCCACCAATCCTACTAGTTAGGCTAGAGAGATTAGGATAATTCCCCAAGGTTAGTTTAGTCTAATTAGAGACTCATCCTTGACTCTTTTAACCCCCAAACCCTAACCTAACTTAAGTTGAACCAATGTAACTTAGAGAGGGGTGTTTTAGACATTGTAGATAAGGGGGAGAGAGCCATTCATGGCCGGCCATAAGGGGGGATAGGCATGAACATTCATTTGTTATTATCCCCAATTTTTTCTCTCTTGTTCTTTCCCAAATTTTGAGAGGAACCATCATTGATTTTATCTCCAAATCAATCCCTTTTTCCACCAATCTTCTTCATTTCTTCTCTACTCCATGAAGAGAGGGTATTAGCCAAGTTTGGGAGGATTTGGCTTTGGTTCGTGTCCATTTGGAGGTCTCTACGTGTCGGTGTCGTATAGGGAGGAGTTTTCCTAGATTTGATCAACCGGGAGGTATAATCTCTTCTCTAATCTACTCCTACATACATATAGGATTATTTTGAACCCATAGGAATGACCCCCATGGTTGTGTCTCCATTTGTGTCCGTTTCGTGTCCATTTGGAGCTATTAGGAGTGTCCTTGTGCTTTGTGTCCATGTGGGAAACTCCTAATTTTGGACACATCATGTGTTTGTGGTTTTGATTGAATGATTTATTCCTATTTTTAATCTCAGATTTTTGTGTCATGAGAGGTGTTCTTGTGTGTCCATATATATATATTTTTGTGTCTATACGTATACTTTTATTTGTGTGTGTGTATCTTATATATATATATATATAAAAAAAAAAAAATATATATATATATATATATATATATATATATATATATATATATCGACAAACCACTGCTTTATTGATAATTTAGAAGAACATAACAACCCTCAGAACATAATTACTGCAAAACTGCAGGAATAGTAGCAACATGACGACACCTAGTTAGAGCTTTCTTAATTTGTCTCCTAACTTCAAAAAAGAGCTGATCCTGATTGTAGGCATACGATTCGTAGCGCCATTTGTTCATGTTCTTCCAAGCTACCCAGCATACAGCACCGATAGTAACTTCTTTAATATGCAAGTTGTTTCTAGTCCACCATAATTTTAAATAAGCAAGGAGAGAACGTCTTCGGCCATGAATACCAAAGCCCGCTTCCAATCTTCCCCAGACATCCGCAATTAGCTCCCCTTCCTTGAAGATGTGGATCAAAGATTCCTGTGCAGGTTCCGACAGCAATGGCACTTCAATGCCAACTGGAAACCTAACTTCGAATGTTATCATCGGTAGGCAATTTGTCTAGTAGTATCCGCCAAAGCAAAATTGACCACTTTAGCGGAATACAAGAACCCCATATATGCTTATAGTGAGATTGTTGCATAGCAGGAATCCTAGTAATAGTCCAAGCAGATGATAGACTGAAATTACCTGTTGGTGAAGGGGACCAACGCCAACTAAGATTTCCCGCAATCTGGGATGAGAGAATGAGATGATTGCTGAGCTCTCTACCTTGAAGTAGTCTCTTCCAAACTCTCGAAGATTGAGGATTGGAGATAACTGAATCAATATGCTGTCTCGAGCAATATTTAGCTCGAAAGAATCTAAACCATAACAGATCCTTCGTCTTCAATTTCCACCACAACTTTGATGTAAAAGCATCCATAATTTCAGTTAAACTACGAACTCCCAATCCAGCTTCTTTATGAGGTCAAGCAATAGACTTCCAGCCTATCCATGTACGTTTGTCCACTCCGTCCTTTGCGCCCCAGAAGAAGCGCGCAAATAAAGACTCGAGCTGAGTAATGACACTAATAGGAGGATTGCAAGCCGCCATTGTATAAATTGGAATCGACGTCAGCACAGACTTTAGAAGAACAAGTTTACCTCCATACGAAAGTATACGCTGCTGCCATCCTTCAAGCCTCTGCCGAACCTTCATTATGAGTTCTTCATACATTCGAGCATTATGCCTACCCGCCATCAGTAGACATCCCAAATAAGTAAACGGCGATGAAGCAATTTGCAAGCCGCCATTGTTCATGTTCTTCCAAGCTACCCAGCATACAGCACCGATAGTAACTTCTTTAATATGCAAGTTGTTTCTAGTCCACCATAATTTTAAATAAGCAAGGAGAGAACGTCTTCGGCCATGAATACCAAAGCCCGCTTCCAATCTTCCCCAGACATCCGCAATTAGCTCCCCTTCCTTGAAGATGTGGATCAAAGATTCCTGTGCAGGTTCCGACAGCAATGGCACTTCAATGCCAACTGGAAACCTAACTTCGAATGTTATCATCGGTAGGCAATTTGTCTAGTAGTATCCGCCAAAGCAAAATTGACCACTTTAGCGGAATACAAGATTGACGACACCTAGTTAGAGCTTTCTTAATTTGTCTCCTAACTTCAAAAAAGAGCTGATCCTGATTGTAGGCATACGATTCGTAGCGCCATTTGTTCATGTTCTTCCAAGCTACCCAGCATACAGCACCGATAGTAACTTCTTTAATATGCAAGTTGTTTCTAGTCCACCATAATTTTAAATAAGCAAGGAGAGAACGTCTTCGGCCATGAATACCAAAGCCCGCTTCCAATCTTCCCCAGACATCCGCAATTAGCTCCCCTTCCTTGAAGATGTGGATCAAAGATTCCTGTGCAGGTTCCGACAGCAATGGCACTTCAATGCCAACTGGAAACCTAACTTCGAATGTTATCATCGGTAGGCAATTTGTCTAGTAGTATCCGCCAAAGCAAAATTGACCACTTTAGCGGAATACAAGAACCCCATATATGCTTATAGTGAGATTGTTGCATAGCAGGAATCCTAGTAATAGTCCAAGCAGATGATAGACTGAAATTACCTGTTGGTGAAGGGGACCAACGCCAACTAAGATTTCCCGCAATCTGGGATGAGAGAATGAGATGATTGCTGAGCTCTCTACCTTGAAGTAGTCTCTTCCAAACTCTCGAAGATTGAGGATTGGAGATAACTGAATCAATATGCTGTCTCGAGCAATATTTAGCTCGAAAGAATCTAAACCATAACAGATCCTTCGTCTTCAATTTCCACCACAACTTTGATGTAAAAGCATCCATAATTTCAGTTAAACTACGAACTCCCAATCCAGCTTCTTTATGAGGTCAAGCAATAGACTTCCAGCCTATCCATGTACGTTTGTCCACTCCGTCCTTTGCGCCCCAGAAGAAGCGCGCAAATAAAGACTCGAGCTGAGTAATGACACTAATAGGAGGATTGCAAGCCGCCATTGTATAAATTGGAATCGACGTCAGCACAGACTTTAGAAGAACAAGTTTACCTCCATACGAAAGTATACGCTGCTGCCATCCTTCAAGCCTCTGCCGAACCTTCATTATGAGTTCTTCATACATTCGAGCATTATGCCTACCCGCCATCAGTAGACATCCCAAATAAGTAAACGGCGGTGAAGCAATTTGAAAGCCTGTGATCTCATGTAGGTTTTGTGCTCTCTCGAGTGGGAATGTGTCAGGAACATAAATGGACGATTTGGCATGATTAATTTTCTGACCAGAAACTAATTCATACCGATTCAGCACCCTGATGATATGTTGAATAGATGTAGAATCTCCAGATGAGAACAGGATGAGATCGTCCGCATATGCTAAATGAGTGATCGGACGGCAACCACTTGGGACATAATAATTGTTGAAAGAAGGCTTCTCCAGTAGGATATTGAGGTTGCGAGAGAGAGCCTCAGCTGCTATAACAAACAAAGCTGGTGATAGTGGATCACCCTGTCGAACTCCCCTAAATGACTTGAAGAAACCCGAAAAAGCACCATTGACGATTGTAGAAAACCAAACATTATTCAACAGTCTGTAGATGATATCAATCCAGGCTTCGTTGAACCCAAATTTCCGCATCACCGCCATGAGGAAACTCCAATTCACACGATCATAAGCTTTCATCATGTCGAGCTTTATAACAATATTACCCCCTCTAGATTTCTTCTTCATTTTACTTATCATCTCTTGAGCCAAAATAACATTATCAACAATTTCACGGCCCTTCACAAAACCACTTTGTTCTTCCGATATAATTTTGGATAAAATCGGTGCTAGACGAATAGATAGCAATTTAGAAATAATCTTGTTTATCACTGAACAAATACTAATAGGCCGGAAGTCCTTCATAGTGGATGGATGTTTAGACTTCGGGATTAGAACAAGTGATGTGGAAGTGATCGATTTAGTGAGATGAAATCCAGACATGAACAATGATATAGCAAGAAGAACATCCTGCGAAATAATATCCCAACAGGTTAAAAAGAAGAGAGAAGTATACCCATCAGGTCCAGCAGCACTCTGTGGATCAAGGCTACGAATAACTTCGAAAACCTCCTCCTTCGTAGGCTGCATTGTGAGATCCTCATTGTCCTGCCTCATGACCAGCAGAGGAATGCAATTCAAGAACTCCTCATCTTGCACAATATCCTCAGATTGGAATAGAGATTCATAATACCCATTGACAATGTCTTGAATATCCGTTAAGGAATCCTTAGACACACCATCTTCCCCAATTAAAGAATGAATTCGAAGTTTGTGGTGCTTAGTATTAACACATTCATGAAAGTAAGCAGTGTTCTTGTCCCCTTCCAAATCCCAACGAAGTCGAGCTTTCTGACGCCAATAATCTTCTTCAATATTCACTCGACGTTTAAGGTTGGCCACTGTCTGATGTAGAGAAACTTTATTCTCCAAAGAAGCATCAGCCTCAAATTTGAGCTCCGCAGCCAAGACATTGTCTTCCGCCTTTTTCACCTCTTGGAAAATATATATATATATTGAGAATGTCATATGTATATATATATGTGTGTGTGTGGTTATACATATGTTAGATATTGTGTGATTAGAGAGTAATAGAGAGGGATGTTGAGTGATATAGAGAGTGAGAGAGGGTTATATAGAGAATGATATGGAGAGAGAGTTAGAGTGAGGGAGTGAAGGAATAAGGGGGATTAAGGACTGCAACAGTAGTAGCAAGGATATTTCGAGGAGCTGCTACCCCCTTGGCAGCAGCACGGTGTAGCAGCAGTCCCCAATGGGGACTGCACTGAACAGCAGGGTATCAGCAGCAGTAGCTGCTGTATTTAACAGCAGCAGTAGCAGTGGAGAATTGCTACCTTGTAGCAGTGTGTGGGGGGAGAGGACAGCCCCATAACATATCCATCCATCCTTTATTTCCTATCAATTCAGCCCCCAAATTTCATTCAGTCCCTACATTCATTTATACATTCATTTATACATTCATTTATGCATTCATTCATTCCATTATTCATCCATTCATTAATCTTACATTCATTCATCCATTCCCATTCCTATTAATTTAGCCAATCTATTATTTCCCATTCATACATTCATACATCCATTTATAAATTCACTATCATCATTCATTCAACCATCCCCTTCATTCATCCATTCAAACATACATATCCATATATGCATTCACCCCTTCAATCATTCATTCCTTCCATTCCACATTCAGTCATCACATATTTAACCCTTTCATACATTCAGTCCACCTGATATCAGTCCCATTTCAGTCCTAAAAATCAGTCCACATATCACTCTATTTCATTCACATTGAGTCCACTTCACTGTCATACAAAATCAGTCCATATTCCCATTTACCTATACATTTTAGTCTTAGATATATAGGTTTGATGTTGTGTTAGTGTTAGATAGTGGTTAGTTAAGTTAGTGCCCTAACTAGGTTAGTATCCTAGAAGACTAGTTAGAGTGGCTAACCTAGACACCAGAAGAGTGTGGAAGAGTGAACTGGGAGGGTTGGATAGAAAATAGAGTGTGGTATCTCAAGATACCAAAGAGTATCATGACGATACTTAAGGTAAATGTTGAGATGACCAACATGGACATAAGATGGACTAGATGTCCAAGAACCCTAGATTTTTTGGTTGGTAAACCCTAGATAGGATAGTATCTAGCTAACCTAAGAAGCCTAGGCTAGTATCCTGAGATCTAGAGGGGTTTCCTTGTAATGGGCAAGGTATCGGAAATACCTTGTAAGGTTAAATGTTACGATATTGGGTAATATAAGGTGTGTGAGTTAAGGTTTAAGATATGGTTAGAATTTGGTTCCCTTGGTTGGTAATGGTCAGAAATAGTGCTCTTAGACTAGATTTGACCTCGGTTGACCATTTTGACCAAAAGTCAACAAAAGTCAACCGAAAGTCAAACTTAGCCTAAAAGTGACTAGAATTGACCGAAACCAAACCAGAGTTGACCAGTTGACTAAAAGTCAACTATTAGTCAACATTTGACTAGTTTAACCTAAGGTTGACTCAGTATTGACCAAAGTTGACTTTTTGACCAAAAGTAAACTGTAAGTCAACCCTTGACCCAGATTAACCTAATTTGACTTGGATTGACTTCATGTGACCTTGTTTGACCTTGGTTGTCCTAGTGTGACCTAGTTTAGCTTGGTGTGACTTAGTTTGACCTAGTTTTGACTTAGACTTGCATATCATGACTAGATTAGCTTTCCTTTCATTATTAAACCTTGTTTGAGTTATAGTATCTCATCTTTAGGTTTGTGATTACTCTGAGCGTCTGTTCACCTTATCAGCTCAGGACCACAGGCGAGTACATTCACTGATAATTTTTATTGTCTTGATATCTGTTATATCTGATTCAGTTGTAGTGTCTTACTCGATTTCTAGTCACGATAGTTCACGGACTAGTATATGTTGGATCATGACATGAGATGTTGTTCCTTGATTTTCTTGGTATATTGGTACATTTTCTATCTTATTACCTGTACTTATATAGACACCGATTCCTAAGGGGACTTGCTACCCTCTTATGGAATCTCATGTCATGACGTGTCATGTCCAGATCCATTATACTATTTGAGGGTGGGGAATTATTAGGGGCTATGTGATCAAAGCCTCCTGTCACTATATTCATGTGCTTGTGCCACTCTCACCTCACGTAGGGTGTAGCGAGATCTTATTCATGTGCTCGTTATCCAGGTTGGCCGGCATGTCTTTTTCCAGATTTTCTTGTGATTGTCGGGCCAAGTGGATAGCCTGTCATATATCATTCCTAAAGCCGATCACATAACGCTCTAATAATTAAAGTCACATTTTATATTTATTTATTATAGGAGGCTAAGTTATGTCCGGGAGTAGGGTTACAACCCCGGTCCTTGTTTGGTTTAAGGGTTGTAACTCGGCTTCCGAATAGTTCCCAAGTCATCCTATATATATATTGTCGTCCTATTCAGTACTCACATCCTGTTATATATTTCCAGTTGATTTTGTCCTGTATTTTACATGTTCTACATGCTCTTATGCTATACTTTGATTGGAGGCTAGGTTCTGTTCGGGAGAAGAGTTACAACCCCGGTCCTTGTTTGGTTTACGGGTTGTAACTCGGCTTTCGAATGGCTCCCAAGTCTTCCCATATCTTTGTCTTGTATTTCATTATACTGTATCTTATAGAATTTGTCAATTCATTTGGAACTGCTGTTAGTGTTTGTACTTGCTCATTTTTTTGACAGGATAACATATTACAGATGTTTCTGAGGCAGGCTGCTCGACCTACTATGGGGTCGAGACAGATGGAGACTTAGGCCAGGATTGTGGCCTGACAGTTGAGCCACTAGATTTTGTACTCCCAGAGTAGTTAGCTTAGTTAGGCTTGCATGGACTGCAATCCAGCTTTTGTTTTAGACTGTAGTAGCTTATATTTATATTTGTGACTCTGTGATGTTGTTGTTTCTCTCTAGCTGTGTTGGATGTTGAACTCATTTTCCGTTTCACATCTATCATATTTCTTTTCCGTGCTATCTACCTTAGTTTTATCTTGTGATTGAGACTGTATTGATATGTCACCTCCATTCGGAGTGTATATACTGTACAGGTACCCTTATACTATTTAGTGTAGTTTTTGTAGACGAACTATACAGTATTCTACTGCCGATTCTACGGCGTAGGCTGGACGTACCCACTTCTTGTGCCCTTACTCTAGGGTGTGGGTCGTGACACTAACTGCATACTCAGTTTCACCACAGATGTAGAGCATATGTACCCATTACCTAGGCTGCTACCATAAAGTTCCTACAGCTACCTAAACAAGGATAATGTGGATGGATAGTATTGGTGCCTTTACCTAGTGCTTACTTAGTAACTCAACAGCAAGGTGAACCTACATTGGTAGGCACTTGTGCATTGCTACCTTGCTTTGCTTTTGTTAGGATCCTATTGTACTATAAGGTAGCTGCCCTTATATGGTTATTGGTACCCACAATTAATCTGTCTATCCTGCACATATGGAGGCTTCCCTAATACTCGTGAATTAAGGCATTCACCCATCTATAGGATAGAGATTGAATTTGACATGTAAATTGATCTATCAGTTCGACTTATACAAGATAAGTAATTAACATATCAAAATGGTAGGCACTCAATACTCCTAGGTCCTTTACCCACAGGCTATATGGGAGCATGTTACAGGAACTCTCCTTCCTATGTTGTGTTCTGATACAGAGCCTTTATACCTGTTGTATGGTACGCCCCCTTTAGAGAGTGTGGACCAATCACAATGTGTAGGACTTTGGCATTTACTCACAACTTCCCGATACTTACAAGTATCAGAGGATGTCTGATACCTCCTTATACAGATAGGTGTCTGTGCCCCTATATTCCCAAGTCATCCTAGCATGATTAAGATGATTCTGACTTGGTACTAGCATATACATATCGATCTCCCCCAACTTCTTATTACAGTTTTAAGATATGGGAATATAAAGGCAGTAGACACTTGGGTGATCTCTAATACACAATTGCACCTGGAAAATATCACAAACACCTAGATTACTATTAAACATGCTAAGCTAACTAGGTTTTTAGGAATCATAGAGGTTGGTTGATGGAAAGGGAAGGGTACCTATTTTGAGGGATCAAAAGCTATGTTCTTGCTGTGTTTCTCGAACCAAATACCTTCACGAACTGGGGCGCAGAGATTTTTAGGGTTTGGGAAAAAGAATTGATCGATACCGTATAGATATATACGATATTTAGATAGGATTGAATATGGATAGGATTAGAACTTCGGATTGATCTCTATTCTCGAAAGGATTTGAATCCTACTTAGCCGTCTGGGTTTTTGAATGGTTAGAGTCCAAATACCCCCTCTCTTAATCTTGTATGCCTAAATGCCCCTGCATGGTCTAATTAGAAAAGTAGTACTGCATTATATATATATATATATATATATATATATATATATATTGACATTCATAACAATATTAATAAAATTTGAGTTCAAGGGCTCACAAGTTTGTGCCATCAAATAGGGGTGACCTATTTGTAGAATGGCCCTCACCATTGCTAGTGTATAATGATGCCATATATCAAGGAGATTAAATCCAACTAGAGAGAAACCGTGCTCTAATACTAATTATAGGATCGATGGCACCTCTAGAGGGGGGTGAATAGAGTGTAGCGGAAAAATATTCCCAATAAAAATTTAAGCAGGTAAAGGCAGATATAAGTAATTACTTAAGTGCAGTAAAATAAAGCAGTAATTAAATAGGGCAAGAAAACATTACGCAGACACCAAGGTTTATACTGGTTTTTTTCTAAGAGGACTATTCCACTCACGAGAACTCTTGCTCGCTATTAATCCACTATTTGAAATAGAGATTACACTGCATGCTTTACTCCGAAGAACACGCCAACTTCAACACCGTCGTGTTTTAATCCGAAGTCCACGATCAAACTTCAACACCTTTCTGAAGAAAGATTTTATACTCCAAGCTTGTACAACTTGAATATCCTAATCGGAAACCACCGGCACTTAGAAGAATACTAGTTGTCTTAGAAATAGGAAGATTAAAAGCTCTTTTTAAATATGAAGGCTTTAGAATAGATAGAGAAGATTAAGAATGAATGAGTGATTAGAAATGATAAATTCTTCTCTATTTATAGGAATTTTTGAACCAGAGTTCGGGCAGAACTCGGTTAGGACAACGTTCATAATTTTGAACGTTAGAGATCCAAAGGAGTAGGAATTTGCTGCTGACCAGGAGCAACTCAGGTGGACCGAGTTCGGTCAGAACTCAGCTCGAGTTCGGCTAAGAGGATTTCAGGCATGGTTTGGTTTAGCAAGGGTTTTGGATGTTCGGTTTGGTTTGGGTCAAAGAATGGGTTTGCAAGGGTGATCTTCTAAATTGCAAATGATCCCGACTCACAAATTTTCTAGACTCAAGAAATACAAAATACAAAATAAAGTAGAAAATTTTTCTTAACGATATCTGCTACGATCTTCTGTCTTTTCATATCAAAGTCAGAGTTTAAGTCAATTATCGCAATCAAGTTGACCATGGCTGTATGGGCCAACATTATGGACATCCAAATCTAATCAAATTAAATATTTAACTAGATTTAGATTCCATAAATATGTTGTTACCAAATCCAGACTGGACTCCAACATAATAATAGGGTAAGGCATCGGTTAGCCTTGTCGGAAGGAAGAGAGGTCGCACAGGTGATCTCGAAAGGACCAGAGAATGAAGTACTGCAGACTATGCATGCTCCCAGTCGAGATGGTGGATGGGGCAGAGTTTGAAGTGTAGGAACGAATCGTAAAGCAGAATACTCTAAAGGGAGGGTGAATAGAGTGGACAGCAAAAAATAGCTAATTAAAAAGTTAGCAACAAGATCACAAAGAATGTATATATCACAAGTAAATAAATGTAAAGGTAGAGATCAGAAAGCAAATACAAAGACGGTGATATATACTGGTTTCCCTCTTGTGAGGACTATCCAGTCGAAAGAACTCTAGCATCTAGTTGAATCCACTATTGGAAAATACCGCAAGTTTTCATACGAAGTCCTTGTAACTTCTACAAACGCGAGCTTTGATACGAAGTACTCGACCAACTTCGATTGTGAAGTATCTTTCTTCAATCAAGTCTCTGATTACAAACACTCTGAAGCTTCTAGACCGTACCACACTGGCAAATCGACTAGAGGATTGTAATTGGCTTGGGATTTGAAAATGAAAGCTTTAGAACACTTTGGAAGACGTTTAAGCTTAGAGAGAAGAGATGAGAAAGCGAATGAGTGTGTTGAAATGAATGAAATCCTTCTCTATTTATAGGTTTTCCAAAGTCAGAATTCTGGCAGAATTCGGACAAAATTCGGGCAGAGTTCTATGAGAAAATCTCGATAAGTAGTCTTTGCATCCGTAACTGCAGGGAGACCAAGTTCAAAATTCGAAGGAAAGTAGGCGAATTCTGGCCGAATTCTCCTAGTTTGGTTTTTGATTTTCTGGCCATTTTAAAAGCAGATTTTGGATTTTGGCTTTTTGAAAAAATTTAAGTAGTTAGGAGCTTTTGTAAAATGGATTGTTTTTCAAAACATAGAATATTATGAAAATGTTTTTGGGGTAGCCTATTTGCCAGTTCGATTCGATGTGCAATATATTTCCAGACTCAATAAATGTGAAAATTATATTGCATAAGAAAATACTCATACAATAAAATCAGCTTTGGTCTTGAACAGATAAGTAGCAGTTCTTTAGCAGTTGTCCAAGTGTCCAAATAGCCCATATATCGAGACAGAGTTTGATCAATTATTAAAATCTGATTCGACCATGACCAATGGGCCAACAATCTCCCCTATTTTGATAATTGACAAACCTTGACCGATATAACATCTTGATCTATCTTTTAGATTTGAAAATAATCAAAATATTATACTGTACTGTGTCCTGGAAAAAAATTCCTGTATCTTGCAAAAGATGTTAGATCCTATTTTTCCTCCATTGTCACTTAGCAAAATAATTACAAAGAGAGAAACTCCCCCGCAATTCATGCATAAGAAACAAGTGTTGAAGAAATCCAAAATAATATGGATAAACAAATATTTTACAAGCAGTTTATATGTTGAAGCATAAAGAGAGAGTGCTATAACAAGAAATGAGGAATAATGCTAAACTGAAATAAAATATGCTAAGCAAAGCATAAATCAAAATACATCATCGTAGTCAACACAGTCGCAGTACAAAAATAAAAATAAAAGTACTAAATGATATCTTGGAATGTCGGAGCATTTCCAAGTAAACATAGACATAATAAAGTCTCACTAAATGACATCTAGACAAAATACATCACGTCTAGATCACATATCCTCTGAGTCATCATCGTCAGCAGTACCAACAGTACCACCATGTCCAGATGGACCAGCTCCAGAAGTGACAGCTCCAGAAGGGTGTGGAGTAGCACCATAACTACGGTACCAATCATATGCATTACCGGGCTGAAAGAAAGTGTGGATCGCCTCATCCTCATATCGGTATCTCGAAACAGCTAGATCTCTAGGAAGAGAAGTGGAAGAATGTCCAGTCTGAGCGAAACGAAGGTCGGCAAAAGAGTTGGCAAGAGCCTGAAATTGACTCACGTCACGGAGCTCGCGTTCCCTGGATGTGTCAGTGATAAACGTACGCAGATCCGAGAGATGCTGATGGATACCCTCAAATGACATAGCGTAATCTTGAGAAGGTGGAGCAGAAGCAGTAGGAGGAGCAGAAGGAGCGGTTGTGCTGCGACGTGATAGCTGAAGATACTTGGGCTCAGACTCAAGCGCACAAGTGGATAAGTCAATATCAAAACGCTGCAAGATGAGAGGGATAATCATCGCATAAGAGAGGTTATGATCTCGTCCGTGACAATGACCCATCATCTGAATAATAGTCTTGGGAACCGAAAATAGAATTCCCTTGCGAATATAATAGAGGGCAGAAAGTTCAAGGGTGGTGACATCATCTTTTAAAGTGGATTTCGGTAAAATAGTAGAATAGATGATGCGGTGCAACTCATAGTTGAATAAGTTAAAGTTTGCAGCCTTGAACTTGCCAGAATGAACACGGACAGGAGAACAAAGTTCATTCTTGAAACTGATAAGAGTCGTGCCATCGGGAAAATCGAACTCAGTGATATCATCAAGCGGGACACCTTCGTTAGGAACACCAAGGATTTTTGCTAGAATGATATCATTGAACTCGATGTTGATACCGCCGACACGAGTTCTAACATCAAAAGTGTCCAATATAAAGTTCCAATAGAATAATCTAATAGCATTAGTAGCTATAGGGAATTTCTGGGTGACAAGTTTGTGTAACCCTAATGCCTCAAACAATGGACGATGTTCAGGAAATATAGTCCATTTTATCGGGGCACCGGTGCATATGTTACGCATCACAAAATCAACGTACCATAACAAAGATTGATCATGAGTTTCAAAGTAGAACTCATTGAACGCACCGTCAGCCGATTGGACCGAGGAAAAGAGTGAATCCTCTTGTGGATTCGAAGATGAAGCCTCTTCACTGGCTTGGGTCTTCTTCCTCTTAGAGGGATTGAAACGCATAGGCATTTTCTTCCGAAATGTAATGAAATACTAATGAATTGAAAGAGAGGGAAGGAGGAGTTTATACCTTCCAAGATTGGAGTATGTGGTAGAGGACGAGAATCTTCGTACGAATCCAAAGTTTGGATGAAAATCTCCAAGTAAACTAGGAGCAAAAGCTTGGAGAAGAATTAGGGTTTGGAGAGGGGCTCGGGCGACAGCTGGTGTGAATAGAAGAGTTTGGAGGAGATGAGAAGAAGGGGGCCTCGGGTTCTGACTTAAAAAAATATACCACTAACCGAACTCTGGGCGAACTATGTCTGAGTTTGCCAAGGGTTCTTTTGATGAAATTTTTTTAAAAAAAATTTGTAGGCCACTTTCTTTTCATCAACTCTTTCAATTATTTAATTCCAAGTTTAGTTATTTTAGATTTCAATTAATATAATTAATATTATTTTATAAATTAAATTTTGTTACACAACGATTATTTCAGATTAGCTGTAGGGGTACTGTCCCAGCTAACGGGAGTTCATCAGGGAACAATTAAATACCGTTTCGCTTCAACCGTAGTCATGGTGACAGACAAACCCTTTGTAGTCTTGTCTCAAAAACAGTTTTTGAGTATTGAAAAACAATCTATAAGACAAGATTAATTAATACTATTGATATCTAAAATTCCTAATTCTCGACGTAAATAATTGAAACGATCTTCCGCTAATGGTTTTGTAAAGATGTCAGCTAATTGATTCTCAGTGTCTACATATACAAGGTTTATATCTCTATTTTGTTGATGATATCTAAAAAAATGATATCGAATCCCGATATGCTTAGTGCGAGAGTGACATACTGGATTCTTAGTCAAATTAATAATACTAGTATTGTCACAAAAAATGGGTATGTGTGTGTAAAGTAAACCAAAGTCTTCTAAGGTTTGCTTCATCCACAAAATTTGTGCACAACAACTTCCTGCGGCGATATATTCAGCCCCAGTCGTTGATAATACGATAAAATTTTATTTTTTGTTAAACCAAGAGACTAGATCTTTGCCTAGGAAATGACATGTACCACTGGTAATTTTTCTATCCACTTTGTATCCAGCAAAATTAGCATCCAAGTAACCGATTAGGTCAAAAGAAGTGGTATTGGGATACCATAAGCCGACAGAAGAAGTGCCTTTAAGGTATCGGAAGATACGCTTAACCGCACACAAATGTGATTCCTTAGGGTTAGCTTGATGTAACCCCTCTTCCCGAAATTTTGTTAATATATTTTTATTTTTTATTTAAATTAAATGATGATTTTTAGTATTTTTATAAATAATTACTTAATTAATTATTACGATAGATGACTTAGCCATAGTGGAGTTTTGGGGTACAAGGTAACTAGAAATCATGGTACGGAAAGTGTCATGGCGTGCTTTGGCTAGTGTATTAGCCCCGGTAGGGAAGGCCGAACCATAGCGATATCCTAACTAGAAAAACCAGGCCATGTTGCGACTTGACTCCTATAAATAATTTAATTATTTATTATTAAGGTTTATTGACTTGTGGAAGACCCGGTTGTACCAAACCAGTCTGGACTGGACCAGGACCCAACCCAAGTCTATGTAGTCATACGGTACGTCCAATGACATACGTGTTGACATATCTTGGTATGAGTATATTGTATTTTGTTTTAATGATTTAATGAATATTTTCTAGTAATTAAATATTATAAATATTATTATTAGTGATATTCAGTGACTTTTGTATAAAAATGGGTCTTTGTACATTTCGAGATTATTAGCCTGTGCAAAATGGTATATATACCATTATTGATTTATTGAAATTCTTATTATTATATTTATTATTATTATTATTATTATTATTATTATTATTATTATTATTATTATTATTATTATTATTATTATCAATATTACTGAGGTTATTATTATATAAGAATATTTTATTTTTATTGGTTATATTATTAGTATTATCAAATAAATGTTATAATATATAGATTATATATTATTGTATTTTATAGGTAAATATATATATATATATATATATATATATATATGTATAAATATATGTATATACATATATACATATAGTAAAAAAAAAAAGGAATAAAAGCAAAGAGAACAGCAACAGCCGCAGCTCTAACCCATGCAAATGGCCCAAACCGACCCTACATCTCTGTTAACAGAGCCAACCCACTCAAAGCCAGGCCGAGCCTTAAGTTCTCCATCCGCTCGAGTAACACGCACGTATACACCTATAAAACCGAGAGATCGGAAGGATTCTCACCAAGAACCCTAACATCAATGCAGCCCCGACCTGGCGCGCTGTCACGCCGCCAACCACGACCACCGGACGAGCGCCGGAGCGCCGACCAGGGCCGCCAAAACCCGCGCAGCACCGAGCAGAGCAGTGACAGCATGCGAGGTTGTAGGGCTACTTCGGGGTAACGATTCATCGCCTCCAGGAGACCGTTTTGCGAGCCGTTCGATCTGGTATGAACTTGATATAACCCTCTTAAATCCCTGTTAAATAGTTTGATTTCTAGTGATCCGAGACTCGAGAGAAATTGAGTCAAAAATCATCGAAAATCTGTTCAAAATAGAACAGTCCCGTAGTTGAAAACCCTGTTTTGGAAGATAGATTATGACCATGACATTGGAAGTTTTCTAAAACTATTTGAAGACAGGCCGAGACAACCTATAGGGCTTGGAATTCCTTTTTGTAGAATCGGATTTCGTCGACTGTGCGTCGAGAAATCGGATTCCCAAATTAGCAAAAAACCCATTTTCGAAATATTAAAAATATTAAAAAATTCTTTGATACGACGTACGTCCTGCCAATCTGGGCGACGTGGTCGCGAACCGAAAGCATCAAAAGGTGCGTAACAACTTCGTGGTCGTGTGGGCTTTTACGGAATTCAAATTGGTCGCGTGTGCGCGACGAATTTGATGCGTATCCGTCGAAATTCACCGTATCGACCTCTGTGCAAATTTCCTAATTACTTTGTGCACGCTCGTCAGATCGAGATGAAACTTGTGCCAGCAAGACTGTATCATTTTTTTGGTCCTGTATGCCAAGTTTGGTCCAATTCTGAGACAGTTGATCGAATCGCCGTTTTACGGGCCCCACGGTCCGATTTAACGGGCAATTTTGTGCACGGACTGTCGGAATCCAACTCTAGACATACGGTTAGGTTCGTATCCAAAAACTGGATCCGTAGACATATATTTTGACAAATTTAGAGACCGTCGACTCTGGCACGCTTTTCGGTGCAAAGCGGGTCCAACGGCGGACACCGTTTTGACCCAAAATTACCGTTTTGCCTCTGTGTCCAAAATTGGACTTAAGGACAGACGATCCTAGCTATTTTGACTATTCTAAGAATATTGGTAATGTTTATTTCAGCTTTCGGGGACTGTTGTACGAGTTTTGACTATTGTGGCATTCTGAGTGGTTCAGATTATCGGTTACACCAGCACAGGACCACAGGCGAGTACAGTTTATTGTCTGCATTTCGATATTGATTTTCACTATATTTCATTGATTGGCCATTGGTTATGTGATTTTTATATTCTATTATAAATTGTTGAGTCGGGAATGAGAAGTACCAAGGATGTGTGATCCGACCGTAGACAGTGTTTATTTTCATGCAGTAGACCTCATAGACAGTGCTTATTTTTCTGCAAGTAGACCTCGTAGACAGTGCTTATTTTTCTGCAAATAGACCTCGTAGACAGTGCTTATTTTTTTGCAAGTAGACCTCGTAGACAGTGTTTAGTTTTCTGCAAGTAGACCTCGTAGACAGTGCTTATTTTTCATGCAAGTAGACCTCGTAGACCGTACGGTGTAGTGTCCCAGACTGATCACATATCAAAGGTACTTCTAACAGTTGGGGAAATTATTTTGTGTCTATTTATTTGCTATTGGTTTTCCGTATTTCCTGTTTATTTTCAAAAATATGTAATTGATGTCTAACTTCTGTTGTATAGTCATTTTCTTTATTTGAAATTGCATTCAGTGAATTGTGCTCGTTCCATTCCTGACTGGAAACTAATATTTTTTAGGTTAGCCATAGATTCACTTAGCATGGGGAGTTCGGGTGTAAATGCAGACAAAAAGCCTAGAGAGTAGCTAGATAGTAGAGTTGTAGTCATTCAAATATTTGTACAAGTTTATATTTTTCTGCAAATGTAAAACTTGTAAATATTGTAAGTTAAATTAATTATGTGAATGAGCATTATTTGTGATTTTGATCTTCATGGCCGTGACAGCATTCTATCGCTGATACTGCGGCGTAGGCTGGCTTGGACACGTCTCGTATCCGTTTAAAAAACAAAAAAATGGGTGCGAGTCATGACAAGTTTTTGTGGTGGCCCATGCAGGTCTGTTTTTTGCAAATCATGCGAACTCGTGATAGTACTTAAGTTAGCCGTACTATTGCGAGCCTGTAACAAGGAAATGCTCATTCACGAATTAGGATTAATTTAATTTACGAGAATGACTAGGACTAGGAGTCCCTTATACAAATTTACCGATGGGTAGTCTAGGCCATGCCATTTTGATGAGGAGTTATTAATTTTGATAGTTGTTAGATCCCCATAGGTATACTGTTTCCTCTTGATATGACGATACGATTTAATGTGTATAGATTATTCACTTGGTGAGACAGGGCTTCATAGAATAAATGATCTAACCACGATAAATTGTTCAATTTCTTCTCCTTGCCTCTTTAGATATCATCCTCATATCTTAGTCCGAATTGCCTATTTAGTTCCTATTTTGCCTAAGAATTATTATTTTTATATAATTTCTGATTATGTTACCCATATATGAACCTCGAGTTAGTTTCGATTCAAGTTTTTTCTCAAAGGCTTGAGTACACATGGAATAGTTAGAATGTTTGTCTCGGTTATTTTCTCCATGTTCATCTTTTATTTTAAGGATTGTGACGGATAGATACTTACATATTTCATAGTCAACTTGTTTGAATCTCTAGAAGCTCATGGATTTTTACAGACATAGTTTAAGGAAGGTTAGTTAACTCATAATGGCAGGACAGCAGCGCACTGTCGCCATTTATTTGAATTATGGAGACTATGGGTTCACTGCAGCCAGTAGCGCACTGGCGAGACACGACCCCTAAAGTTGAAATTGTTTAAGAAAATATAGGTTATAGAATATTGCTAAACCTATGGCTAGTGGTCCTCTTTGATCGTATATTCCCTGGAGTCGAGATAAGGTAGAGTATCTGATAGCATATCGCACTTGAATCATGGAACCAAGAGGTTACCATCGCCCGGGTATACGGACGAGACATAATTTTTGGTGAAATGACTTCAGACATGATTACCAGTTAGGATACTATAGAGGATAGGAAAATGCCCTGTATGTCCTATAAGATCCAAAGCCAATATTAGTAGAAGTTTGGTAAGTTGGATAACATGTCTCCCGACCTAGCATTCCGTAGTCCTTGTGACTTATTGACGAGAAAATTGATTGACGCTAATAGGTTTACCTAGAATACAGAAGTTAGAAGTCATAACCCATTAGTCGACCAAGTCCTTGTGGATAAGAAGATAGTAGGAAGACTGTATAAGCAAGAACACCGGGTAAGGTTTGATTCTCACAAAACTCGAACTACTTGTGCCTTCTTTCAAAAATCTCGCATAATTGTATTTGACTATCTTAACCAACATTACAGCCTAGTTTTGCAAGCTCACTCTGTTCTCGAGCTTGATTCAAGGCATATGTTTAGTGGGGATGCCTACTAACATATTGTCTAATCAGAATCGATGTATTACGGTCTGATCAACCGTTGTGCACTCGGTTCGCTCTCTCTTTGATTATCCTACGTGGATTGAGATGTAGATGTCTCTAGGATCTCATCCGCTACTGTATTGACAATTTCTCTTGAATTATACATTCGCCTTTGAATCACGTAATTGTATTCAGTGACAACTTCCTTGGACTCTTTATTATTTTTTTTGTCTTTCACTGATTTGGAAGGACGAAAGCTCATAATTGGTAGAGAGATACAGAGTGTCCCCCATGGCTTTAATAATTGTATGCACAAGTGTAGCTACCATCGGACAGCCATGTGATTGAGTTACTCGTTCTCTTCTCGACCCCCAAACTGCTATTGGGTCCTTCTAGCCATCTGAATTTGAGAATGATTAGGGTTTTACCCTTAGTCAAAATGCCAACCTAGGAGACTATCTATTCTCAGAAAACCAAATGGCGTAAGCTTTTAGTTATTTGCTTGAAGCTTGCTTTAACTAGAACCCTTATGACAATAGTCTGGCAGATTTGACCCCAATAGAAATTCGCGACTCAGTTGTTAGAATTCTTTTCTTATGATGTACCTTAGAGTTGGTTACCTCGTTGATAACTCTTGTAAACTGTAGACGAGTAGGTCATTTTATTTTATCGACCATGTGTCATTGTACTCACTCGTTTTCTATTTATTGAGGAACGATCCTTGACTTGACTTATATCTACCGTATTCTGTTACGCCGTGCCTTATTCCTTATTAACAAGAGTCGAAGTACAATACCTGGATTTTAGAATTCATCCGACCTCATTATTCCTAAGACCATGACCTAGCTTCTAAGGTGGGTAGACTGTAAGCCTTCTAAAAATTTAGGATATACGAGGATTACTGATTGATTAGATTAACTTCCATTAGGATGATAATTAGTGTCTCAGGGACTCCCACTTTCCATCTAGATCATTTTTGTCCCCGACCGTGTCATTAATATTCGGAGCACGAGACCAGCTATTACCTTCCAATAAATTTCATATACAAGATCTAGATGAGTCCACCTTCATCTGGGTATATCATGTCCCACTCAAACACGTCCCCTTGTACTCTATTTTAGGGTACGACTTTCAGGACAAAAAGGACTAGCTATAACCCTTACCATAATACCGATAAACTTCCCAACTACAATTAGAGACTCAACCTTGACTCAATTCATTCGACCCAATATATGGTGGTGATCTACTCGAAGCCACTATGCACATGTCACCAGTGAGCCACTCAATTGTGCCTTCTCATGCTACTTAAACACAAAAGTCACAGAAGACGCATTTTTGGGCTTTAGGGACCTACCTAACCAACCAGACTGGCAACTAGCTCGACCACTTGGGTAAAATCTATTCTAGGTTACCCTAACCTAGTAGAAATAGTCTTATCATAGGGACCTTGTCCAGTCAATATAAGATTGAAATCTAAGATTCATCCAACCGACGACTGATGTCCAAATTGGGGAACCCATTAAGACCCAGTAATACCCATTCGTGCATACCACCATATTTGGACTACAAATCGAACTATTTGAAATAGGTCCCTATACCTATTATGTAGTCTCTCTCTCTTAGAATAAGAAGACATTCGTAACCCTTGTTTCATCTACCTAGAAGTTGCGATACGATCTTGTATTGCATTTATATCCCTTGTTTGTGTGTTTAAATAACCACGAATGAAATCACAAATCATGATTTCTTAAATTTTGTTCTATTATGGAACCTGTTGAGAATTTCGAGAACGGAACTTTTGTATTGCATGGATTGCAAGCCCCTCTAGGAAACGAAGGGTTCTTCGATTTCGCAAGTGATTGGACTAGAGTAACCCAATCTAGCGAATAAGACTATAGGTTCATAAACACTCTCTCTATCTGCATCATTGGAAACTTTCTACCACTCTGAAACGTCATATTGCTCTCGATTACTCTTCCTTATCTTACTGTCCTTCCTATTTCAGAGCAATGAATGGTCATGTTTATTATAACTTTTTAACATTTCTTAGCTACTTGTATAAATTTGTTGCTTGTTAAATTTTGGGTTATTTGATAGATAGGAGAGGATTATAGAGGCCAAAAGCAGTAGATATCTATTTGTAGAAATTTTAGCAAGTAGTTGGAAGATTACAAGTTTTAGTGACAAAGATCTGAGGGAGTAGTGTGTCCAAAGGTGGGTAGAAGTCCTCGGAGTTCGTAGTTACAAAATGGCTAGAGGAGGATATAAACTATCTTTGAGGAATTAATTTTGGGAGATTAGGGTAATAGTAGATCTCCTTTTTGAATTTAAGGAACAGTTATGAACTAGAATTTCGAGGACTAAATTATTTTTAAGATGGGTAGATTTGTAACCCCTCTTCCCGAAATTTTGTTAATATATTTTTATTTTTTTAAATTAAATGATGATTTTTAGTATTTTTATAAATAATTACTTAATTAATTATTACGATAGATGACTTAGCCATAGTGGAGTTTTGGGGTACAAGGTAACTAGAAATCATGGCACGGATAGTGCCATGGCGTGCTTTGGCTAGTGTATTAGCCCCAGTAGGGAAGGCCGAACCATAGCGATATCTTAACTAGGAAAACCAGGCCATGTTGCGACTTGACTCCTATAAATAATTTAATTATTTATTATTAAGGTTTATTGACTTGTGGAAGACCCGGTTGTACCAAACCAGTCTGGACTGGACCAGGACCCAACCCAAGTCCATGTAGTCATGCGGTACGTCCAATGACATACGTGCTGACATATCTTGGTATGAGTATATTGTATTTCGTTTTAATGATTTAATAAATATTTTCTAGTAATTAAATATTATAAATATTATTATTAGTGATATTCAGTGACTTTTGTATAAAATGGGTCTTTGTACATTTCAGGATTATTAGCCTGTGCAAAATGGTATATATACCATTATTGATTTATTGAAATTCTTATTATTATATTTATTTTTATTTTTATTTTTATTATTATTATTATTATTATTATTATTATTATTATTATTATTATTATTATTATTATTATTATTATTATTATTATTATTATTATTATTATTATTATTATTATCAATATTAATGAGGTTATTATTATATAAGAATATTTTATTTTTATTGGTTATATTATTAGTATTATCAAATAAATGTTATAATATATAGATTATATATTATTGTATTTTATAGGTAAATATATGTGTGTGTATATACATATATACAGATATATATGTATAAATATATGTATATACATATATGCATATAGTAAAAAAAAGGGAATGAAAGCAAAGAGAACAGCAACAGCCGCAGCTCTAACCCATGCAAATGGCCCAAACCGACCCTACATCTCTGTTAACAGAGCCAACCCACTCAAAGCCAGGCCGAGCCTTAAGTTCCCCATCCGCTCGAGTAACACGCGCGTATACACCTATAAAACCGAGAGATCGGGAGGATTCTCACGAAGAACCCTAACATCAATACAGCCCCGACCTGGCGCGCCATCACGCCGCCAACCACGACCACCGGACGAGCGCCGGAGCGCCGGCCAGGGCCGCCAAAACCCGCGCAGCACCGAGCAGAGCAATGACAGCATGCGCAGGTTGTAGAGCTACTTCGGGGTAACGATTCATCGCCTCCAGGGGACCGTTTCACGAGCCTTTCGATCTGGTATGAACTTGATATAACCCTCTTAAATCCCTGTTAAATAGTTTGATTTCTAGTGATCCGAGACTCGAGAGAAATCGAGTCGAAAATCATCGAAAATCTGTTCAAAACAGAACAGTCCCGTAGTTGAAAACCCTGTTTTGGAAGATAGATTATGACCGGGACATTAGGAGTTTTCCAAAACTATTTGAAGACAGGCCTAGACAACCTATAGGGCTTGGAATCCCTTTTTGTAGAATCGGATTTCGTCGACTGTGCGTCGAGAAATCGGATTCCCAAATTGGCGAAAAACTCGTTTTCGAAATATTAAAAATATTGAAAAATTCTTCGATACGACGTGCGTCCCGCCAATCTGGACGACGTGGTCGCGAACCGAAAGCATCGAAAGGTGCGTAACGACATCGTGGTCGTGTGGGCTTTGACGGAATTCAAATTGGTCGCGTGTGCGCGACGACTTTGATGCATATCCGTCGAAATTTACCGTATCAGCCTCTGTGCAAATTTCTTAATTACTTTGTGCATGCTCGTCAGATCGAGATAAAACTTGCGCCAGCAGGACCGTATCATTTTTCTGGTCCTGTTTGCCAAGTTTGGTCCAATTCTGAGACAGTTGATCGAATCGCCGTTTTGCAGGCCTGACGGTCCGATTCAACGGGCAATTTTGTGCACGGCCTACCGGAATCCAACTCTGGACATACGGTTGGGTTCGTATTGAAAAACTGGATCCGTAGAGATGTAGTTTGATGACTTTAGAGACCGTTGACTCTGGCACACTTTTCGGTGCAAAGCGGGTCCAACGACGGATACCGTTTTGACCCGAAATTACCGTTTTGCTCCTGTATCCAGAATTAGGCTTAAGGACAGGCGATCCTAGCTATTTTGACTATTCTAAGAACATTGGTAATGTTTATTTCAGCTTTCGGGGACTGTTGTACGAGTTTTGACTATTGTGGCATTCTGAGTGGTTCAGATTATCGGTTACACAAGCACAGGACCACAGGCGAGTACAGTTTATTGTCTGTATTTCGATATTGAGTTTCACTATATTTCATTGATTGGCCATTGGTTATGTGATTTTTATATTCTATTATAAATTGTTGAGTCGGAAATGAGAAGTACCAAGGACGTGTGATTCGACCGTTGATAGTGTTTATTTTCATGCAGTAGGCCTCGTAGACAGTGCTTATTTTTTGCATCGTTGATAGTGCTTATTTTTCTGCAAGTAGACCTCGTAGACAGTGCTTATTTTTCTGTAAGTAGACCTTGTAAACAGTGCTTATTTTTCTGCATGTAGACCTCGTAGACAGTGCTTATTTTTCTGCAAGTAGACCTCGTAGACAGTGCTTATTTTTCATGCAAGTAGACCTCGTAGACCGTACGGTGTAGTGTCCCAGACTGATCACATATCAAAGGTACTTCTAACAGTTGGGGAAATTATTTTGTGTCTATTTATTTGCTATTGGTTTTCCGTATTTCCTGTTTATTTTCAAAAACATGTAATTGATGTCTAACCTCTGTTGTATAGTCATTTTCTTTATTTGAAATTGCATTCAGTGAATTGTGCTCATTCCATTCCTGACTGAAAACCAATATTTTTCAGGTTAGCCGTGGATTCACTTAGCATGGGAAGTTTGGGTGTAAATGCAGACAAAAAGCCTAGAGACTGGCTAGATAGTGGAGTTGTAGTCATTCAAATATTTGTACAAGTTTATATTTTTCTACAAATGTAAAACTTGTGAATATTGTAAGTTAAATTAATTATGTGAATGAGCATTATTTGTGATTTTGATCTTTATGGCCGTGACAGCGTTCTACCGCCGACACTGCGGCGTAGGCTGGCTTGGACACGTCTCGTATCCGTTTTAAAAAAAATGGGTGCGGGTCGTGACACTTGAAAACATGCACGCAAACAAACGCTAAACATTATATCTAGTTGACTAGTAGTTAAATAAAGTAAACTACCAATCATACCTCGATACTTACGTATGTCGACCGGTTTACCTTGTTCATCAATATCAAGCTTGGTTGAAGTTGCCATCAGAGTGCCAAGTGGTTTGACTGTTTCCAGATCGAACTTCTTCAATAAATCTTTTGTGTACTTGGCTTGATTAATGAACGTCTCATTGTTGGTTTGTTTGATTTACAGTCCGAAGAAGAATTTTAATTCTTCCATCATGCTCATCTCAAACTCATTATGTATACACTTTGAAAATTCTTGACAGAGAGATTCATCAGTAGATCCAAAAATAATATCATCTACATAAATTTGAATTAAAAGAAAATTTTCATTAAAAGATTTTATAAACAGTGTAGTATCAACCTTGCCTTTTATAAAACCATTGTCAAGTAGAAAAGAGCTTAGACGATCATACCAAGCACGAGGGGCTTGTTTCAAACCGTATAAGGGTTTCTTCAACTTGAAAACATAATCAGGGCTTTTGAAATCATTAAAACCTGGAGGTTGAGCTACATAAACTTCTTCTTTTATAAAACCGTTCAAAAATGCAGTCTTGATATCCATTTGAAATAATTTAAAGTTATGAAAACATGCAAATACACATAGCATGCGAATGGATTCTAATCTCACAACTGGGGCATATGTTTCATCGTAGTTGATACCTTCTTTTTGATTGTATCATTGAGCTACGAGTTGAGCCTTATTACGAGTTACTAAACCATTCCCATTCAGTTTATTTCGGAATACCCAGCGGGTGCTAATGACCGGATGATCAATGGACTTGGGAACAAGTTTCCAACTTGATTCTGTTCAAATTGGTTCAATTCCTCTTGCATAGCATCTAACCAAAAATTATCACTACATGCTTCTTCAATATTTTTGGGTTCAAGCTGTGAAATAAAAGCAATACAGAAAGCTATATCTTTACTGGAGGAACGAGTACTTACACCCCTGGTAATCTCACCTATTACCAAGTCCTTGGGATGGTCTGCCAAAAATTTTATTTCTTTTGGCACATCCTCAGGATTGCTGGTTCCGGCTTCCGGTTCTATACGTGATCTACTTGGAGAATCAGCCGGTGCTTTGCATGAAGGTTCTGTAGGTGTTGTACTTGGTGTACTTATGTCTTCATCGTCATCATCGACTGAATGTTGATTTAGTTTGTCAAATGTAACATTTATCGAATCTTCGATGATCATGGTTCTCTTGTTGAAGACTTTGTACCCTTTGCTCTTTGTCGCATAACCTAAAAAGATACCTTCATCGACATTTTCATCAAACTTTTCCTTATTGTCTTTAGTATTAAGAATAAAGCATTTACAACCAAATATTTTAAAATATGAAATAGTGGGTGTTCTATCAAACCATAGCTCATATGGAATCTTCTTCGATATAGGTCGAATTAGAACCCTATTGAGAACATAGCAAGCTGTATTGACAGCTTCAGCCCAAAAGTATTTTGGTAGACTAAATTGGTTTAATATTACTCTAGCCATTTCGGATAGAGTCATGTTATTATGTTCCACAACTCCATTTTTTTATGGAGTCCTAGGGCAAGAGAACTCATGCAGATAACCGTATGTGTCACAAAATTGCTTGAACTCTGCATTCTTAAATTCGTCGCCATGATCGCTTCGAATACGAGGGATCATGAAACCTTTCTTATTTTGTACTTTCTTGCAAAAGGTAACGAATTCTGAAATTGTATCGTTCTTGCGTGCAAGAAAATATACCCACGTATATCTAGAGAAATCATCTACTATTACAAAAGCATATAACTTACCACCTAGGCTAGCAATTCTACTAGGTCCAAATAAATTTATATGCAGTAATTGTAGAGGTCTAGTGGTACTTACAACATTTTTGGACTTAAATGCTAATTGGGTAGCTTTTTTCTTTTCACATTCACTACATACCATATCATTCTTGAAAGAAATGTTCGGTAAGCCTCGTACCAGCTTTTTGTGGATAACCTTGAAACTGTGTCCATATTTGCATGATCGAGTCTCATATGCCATAGTTGACTCTCATCACTTTTGGCCATTAAGCATCTACCTACTTTGTTAGCATCTTCTAACAAATAGAAAACATATATATTGTCTTCCCTGATACCTTCACAGATAGTACTACCAGTTGAGCTATCAACTATAGTACATTTGTCTTTGACGAAGTTAATACCATAACTATGGTCAGCTAAATGGCTTATGCTGAGTAGATTATGTTTTATCTCGGTAACTAGACAGACATCTTTAATCACATGGTAGGGGGCTTTACCAATATTGTCGATACCAATTATGTACCCTTTAAGATTATTACGAAGGAAACGTATCCTTCTTTCTTCTTTGACAGTGTTGTAAATAATGAAGTGTCACCGATCATGTGCCGTGAGCAACTGCTGTCGAGGATCCATTTGCTTCTAGCATGTGAATGGTGTTTCACCTACAAAAGAATTTATAGATAAAATTTTGGTACCCATTTCTTGTAGGGTCCTGGAATATTAGTTTTTGGTATCTATGCATAAATCTTTAAATCAACAAGCTTTCTAACTCTGCATGTAGAAGAGATATGACCAATGGTGCCACAATAGTCACATCTAGCATGTTGAGTGTTGAATGCAGTGTGTTGTGTATGATCAGTAGGTCTTGGTTTTCTAGTATAAAAGAATGCATGCCTATTAGTCTTCTTAGGCAATGGTTTGGTTTGGTTTGGTTTGGTCTGACAGTGTTGGGTTTGACAGTGTTCCGATGTTTCGGTAAGTGACACGTGTAAGGATAGGAAGCAACAACTTCAGGCTGTTTTCTTAACCTAATTTCCAACTTTTTGAAAGTGTCATACAATGCAGTATAATCAGCAGTAAGTGTATCATTCCTGATAAGTGCTTGCTGAAGACTTCTTCTCTTTGAGTAGCTCTTCCTCTAATTGGGTAATAGTTTTGTCCTTCTCTTCGGATAGTCTTGTGGACTCGTGTAGTAACAGTTTAACAGAAGAAAGTTCACCTACCTCACTAGAATTATCACTACTTCTAACCTCAGCTAGTAGGTCGGTAAGTCTTCCTATTTCACCTTTGTACTCTTTGAGTACCTTCTTAGAGTTTTGGTATTTACTACGCAGTCTTCTGTAATCCCCTAAGAGGTCAGTAAAGGCTTCACCTAATTGCTCAAAGGTAAAATTATCATAAGTATCAAACAGGGGGTTAGTAGTTACCTGATCGTAAGCCATCAAGCATACATTTGCAGCATCATCTGATTGTTCATCTTCTGAGTCGCTGGCTTCACTTTCATGCCATATGCTTGTATTGCCGTACCTTCTAGACGTAGATCTCTTTAGGTAGCCTTTGTCATATTTGTTGCTTTTCCTGGTTGATGATGATGCTGTTTGACAGTCCTTCTTCATATGTCCTTTCTTCTTATAGTCATAGCAAATAGGATCTTCTTCGTTGTTGTTGTTGTTGTAGTCCTTTGTTCTTCCATTGAATCTCATGAATTTCTTAAACTTTCTTACCATGTGAGCTTGATCTTCAAAGGCAGAGTCACTATCGTCGGATTTATCTTTGACAGTTCTTTTATGTTGAGCCTTGAAAGCAATCGACTTCTCTGACTTCTCCTTTGGTGCAATATCTTCAAAGTCTTGAAGTTTCAGCTTGTAAGTGAGTAGCTTACCCATGAGTGTTTCAAGAGACATTGTTGAGAGGTCATTTTCTTCAATAATTATGTAGCCTTTGGAATCCAATTCTTCGTGAGAGCTCGTAGAAGTTTGCGAATCTTCTCATGGTTACTGTAATCCTTGTCTAATGATGGCAGAGGATTTACAATATCCAGAAATCTCATAAATATTTGGGTGACAGATTTATTTGGCTTCATCTTGAATGCCTCATACTCCTGAGTAAGTCTGTTGATCTTTGACTCCTTGACTTGCATCATACCTTCGTGGGTTACTTCAAGAAGTTTTCACACTTCATTTGATATTGTACAAGTAGACACCATGTTAAATTCAGTCATGTCTAAACACAAAATAAAGCATTAATAGCACGTGCGTCAAGACTGGCATTTTTTTCATCCTCAGTATACTTATCATAGGATTTTTTTTAACCAAAACATCTTCAATAAGAATACGAGGAGGCTTTTTATAGCCATCAATAACAATAAACCATAAGTCAAAATCTAGATATTTCAAGAAGAAACTCATCCGTATTTTTCAATAAGTGTAATTTGTACCGTCAAACAGTGGAGGTCTGTTTGTGGCTTAGCCTTCACTTGTGAACTTCACAGCTGCTATGTGTTATACTGTGATCTATGTAACAGCTAAGAATAATAAGAATATAACTACAATGCTACCATGCTTTACATGTATAACCTGCTCTGATACCAATTGTAGGAACGAATCGTAAAACACAATACTCTAGAGGGGGTGAATAGAGTAGGCAGCGAAAAATAACTAATTAAAAAATTAGCAACAAGATCACAGAGAATGTATATATCACAAGTAAATAAATATAAAGGCAGAGATCAGAAAGCAAACGCAAAGACGGCGATGTATACTGGTTTCCCTCTTGTAAGGACTATTCCAGTCGAAAAAACTCTAGCTTCCAGTTGAATCCACTATTGAAAAATATCGCAAGTTTTCATATGAAGTCCTTGCAACTTCTACAAATGTGAGCTTTGATACGAAGTACTCGACCAACATCAATTCTGAAGTGTCTTTCTTCAATCAAGCCTCTAATTACAATTACTCTGAAGCTTCTAGACCGTACTGCACTGGCAAATTGACTAGAGGATTGTAACTGGCTTGGGATTTAAAAATGAAAGCTTTAGAACACTTTGGAAGACGTTTAAGCTTAGAGAGGCGAGATGAGAAAGTGAATGGGTGTGTTGAAATGAATGAAATCCTTCTCTATTTATAGGTTTTCTAAAGTCAGAATTCTGACAGAATTCGAGCAGAATTCGAGCAGAGTTCTATGAGAAAATCTCGACAAATAGTCGTTGCATCCGTAACTACAGTGAGACCAAGTTCAAAATCCAACAGAAAGTATGAGAATTCTGCCGAATTCTCCTAGTCTGGTTTTTGATTTTTTGGCCATTTTAAAAGCAGATTTTGGGTTTTGGCTTTTTGAAAAAGTTTAAGCAGTTAGGAGCTTTTGTAAAATAGATTGTTTTTTAAAACATAGGATATTTTGAAAATATTTTTGGGATAGCCTATTTGTCAGTTTGACTCGGTGTACAATGTATTCCTAGACTCAATAAATGTGAAAATTATATTACATAAGGAAATACAGACTCATACGACAAAATTGTAATGCCCTGCTCCGTACGAGGCATTTGGTTGGCTTGTTGGATGCTATCAGAATGTTAGACCGTGACTTATATTGGGAATCAAGAGAGTTGAGACTGATGCGGTCTCTATTAGCTGGCTAGACGGATTAAGTGTTGGAACGTGGCTCATCGGTGGAGCTATGTCCACTGGAAGATAAGTATGATCGGAGCAGGAAGATCGTTATGTAAGGCAAGTGGAACTGTCCTCCTTCCTCCTTATTCATGCATGCTTAATAAATGGAATAATGTCTCATGTTTTAGTTACTGAATAATGGAGATGCTTATGATGAGAATTAATGAAATATACAACACATGATCATTAAACTGCTGAATGAATCACCCTTGAACTGCTAATGTGACTTGATGCCTGAGAATGAATTGATAACATTGCCCCTTATGCTTAACGCTGCCGGAACAAGTAAAACACTTGAATAATGAGATGGCTTATGAATGATAGAATAAGAAATGAACTGGCTATGCTATCGATCCAATGAACTGAATGAAACACTAGAATCATGTACTATCTGTATAACTGTTGCGAGAATATGAAATGTTGTATGTCCCTTATAAGCAATGAAAGAATGAATAAATGTCCTTATGAAATGAATGAATGTTATATTCCTTGTCGAAAGGAACGATATGAGAAACGTTGCAATGAAGCAATGAATGAGAAATGATAAAGCATGGGATCGTCGAGATCACCAAATAAAATGATGGTAATGATGAAATGAATAAGTCATTGAATATGACTAATGATGCACTGTTGCCTTTACTTTCTTTAATATATTTTACCATGCGATTATGTTCACAATCGAGTCAAACACGCATTCGCATGGTCATGGACAACTTGTATACAAGGTTTGAGTTTTAATTTCCTCAAACGGTACCGGGGTGCCGGGACCGATTCGGCCCAGGAGAAAATAATGATGATTGTTGTGGGAGCACAGATAAGGCGGGGTGGCATAGAGGCTCGCCACCTACTATGCTGACCGCATTATCTTGAAGTGAAATGAAATAAAATGAGTCCATATTGTTTAACAACACCAGTGACCATGTAGTCAGGATGCACACTAATGAATGTTTTTTGTGCAGGCAGAGTAAGTATATCTGATAACCTGTATTTGATACAGGTATGAGAAGTCGGCTATCGATAAGGAATCACATAATTGTGTTATTGTATATGTTGGTTCAACTTGCCTGCTTAACGTGCTAAATAAAATAATGTTGTGTTGTTGCCTTTAAAATGAGAAACTCTATAACATGCTCAACATGTTAAATGTGATCTCCTAATGCATTGCATTTTAGAATATTGCCATAACCTGTTGAATGATAACAGCAAGTATGCTAAACGATGCCTTCCAGGAAGTATTTCCATAATATGCTCAACGTGTTAACTCAATGTTGCTTAGATGATGCCATGCACAAAGAAATGCTATATCATGCTATAACATGTTTACATACTTCAATGTTTCTGCTCAAGAACTGTAAACTGATGCTAGGTCCCAAATAGAAAGATCATTCTAATAAATGTTGCTTAAATGGTTACTTAAATGTTGGCTTAGACGAGTGGGTTAGATTCTGCTCGCCAGTACATAGATGATGTACTGACCCACGTTTTGTGGGCAGGTGCTCGTGCTTGGGATGTTATGCACACAAAGATTGGCTTGATTGGTCCTGCGGCATCGAAGATTTGTTGGGCATACAGAAGCTCTCCTTGTACAAGATGATGTCTTCTATTTATAAAGGACATAATGTATAGAACATTGTAATCGGTTGTACCAGTGAGTTGTAAGCCAAGTCGGTATATCGAGTTGAAATCCAATGTAGCCAAGTATCAAATGTAAGCTTTATAGCATTGTTCAGTTGGCTTCCAATGTAAAGTGAGATGTGTTGTAAGCATTATACTTCAATACAAGTCTTGTACTCTTCTTCAATTTTCAATAAAGAGAATAAAGTTATATATAACTCTGAGTGACTTCAAGTTATCCTTTTATCTCCGCTGCTATAAAGAAGTGATGTATTTCTATTCAATGAGAGAGATTGTCCTCATTAACTTCAATTTATCTGCTTCTGCCGCTGCGATGTGTTCCTATTTGAAGATAATCAATTATGTACCATCTTTGTCTTGTACAAGTGCAATACCAGACTTGTACGGCATCACGCCCAAGCGAGGACGATCGATTTCAAGAGATAAAATATGTGAATAAATGACTCTACGAATCGGGACGTGACAAAAATTAGCTTCGGTCTTGAACAGATAGGTAGCAGTTCTTTGGCAGTTGTCCAAGTGTCCAAATAGCCCATATATCAAGACAGAGTTTGATCAATTATTAAAATCCGGTTCGACTGTAACGCCCCAGTCCCAAAATAAAAGGACTAGAAACGTATCATGCCAGCTGTATACATACGAGTAAATGAAAGTCTCGTATGTATACATAAGCTGTAAAAATGTAGAAATCCAAGACACTAAATCTCATCCACGAAGATAAATAATGATATAAAAGCAACTTTGGGTTTGTCATGTATACAATCGTTGGGCGGAGACAAATCCACTACCAACTAATTTAAATAAGAGAAATATACAAAGGAAGAATTTGTCGAGCAAAGCAAGCGGCGAGTCCAAGAGTAGTCATTGCAAAGGATGGAAGTAAACCATGGCCTTGGCTAGAGTACCTGCAGAAATCACAAAACACACCTGGAGAAATCACCAGGTCCTCAGGGGGATATAACAAGATACATGAAGAACATGTCATTATAATTGCAATGTAAATACTATAAAACTACAACACAACTGGGTCCCTAACCGTCTAAGTGATATACACTTTGAGGACAACATTCTACGCAGGGGCTGTAAGGATTCATGCAAGTAATAAAGAGTGGCCGTCAAGTAGCGCTCATCCGAGACACTATCGGCCGGGCAGCAAGTAGCGCTCATCCGAGTCACTATCACCCATAAATGTGTGTAAAAAGTAAATGTAGCCCCTACGCTAATAGCTGTACTCTCCCCCCAATGATACTATACATGCATCGTAACCACGACACACCAACACATGTCACTTCCACAACACTGTTTTATACCTAATAACTGTCAAGTCTTCTAACATGCATCTATTGACAGTTATTCCTACGCATGCGCACAGGGGATCAGCCAACACGCAAGTGGCCTCTATATGTTACTCACCACTCACACACAACTCATGTTACCTTCGTGACAAAGTTAATGACATGCACTCTATTGACGGTAGTCTCTTAATTCTAGGTCCAGAAGCAAGAAAAAAATAATAATTGGAAATAAAAGTGCAAAAAATAATAACAGAATAATAAGATGCAACTAAATGTAAGCAGTAAATATGGCAAGGTATCTTGCCTGATGTTCGAGTGAGGTAAGATGATGTCCTGACGACGAATCAACAACAGCGCACAAAGAGGAAGGTGTAGGAACAACTTCGGATGCTGAAAATAGTATATTATCTCATTATAATTAATACTGCACCTATTACATTTATTTAATAAATTTAGAAGTTAGGATATGGTATAGGTTTTTGTATCATCTTTCCGAAAAACTAAACGGATCGCATTTTCGTTTCCGGAATCTCCCGAAATCGCAAAAATATCGAAACACGTTTATTTTTTGGACACTAGATACTCAAACAGTTTTACAGAAATTTTTAGAACAAATTTTGTCTATTAAAATATGTTTTTGGAAACCTTACCTCGATATGCTTCTTTTAAAAAAATTGGAGGCAAAACGGAGTTCGGAGCTAGGAGATATCGTCGTTCCAAGTTGCTCTTGCTGCAAAAAAGCGAGGCTGAATTCTAATGACGAATTTTAGAGTTTCTATTGGACTAAAAATAATTTCGAATTATGTCTGACAGAAGGGGGATGTATTGGATTTATATAGGTATTTATTTCAGATTTTTCTCCTAAATTAGATAGGATTTGATTTAAATTGATAGAAGTTACTTTGTTATGATATAATATAGATAGGGATGCTTTCCTATTAGACTTAGGATTATGATTAACTTAAAATATAGTTCATATTTATCTAAATTATCTATAACATTATTTAAAATTACTATAGATAATAAATAGAGTTAATATTTATTTAAACAACCTTCATCTAATCTCATTATACAAGCTGAAATATTTAATACTAATTTGACATTTATTCTATATTATGTAAATAGTGTACAATATAGTAACATGTAAAAAGTAATAAAAGTTATGAAATAAATCCTAAATTTTTGAGAAAAATTATATAATATAGTTTATATCCTTAATGTACTAGAAAAATAGCTTTATATTTTTATACTAAATTCACTAATGAGCACTATACTAAATATATGTAAAATAATACAAATTATATAATAAGTCAATAAATAGTTATTTAAAAATCCAAAAATTCCATAATTATTTATTTTGAAAAATCAGGGGGTTTACAAAAGTCTTATCTAGATAAGGACTAAGAAGAGTTTTAATTCCCCTTGGATTTTCCACTATTTAATTTAAATTGATTTAAAAGTAACTCAATCAAATATAATACAATGTCGATAGATTCTACCTCTAATTTAAACTGTATTTAAATAACTTAATATTTTTTCCAACTTAAATTACCATAATTAATTACATATTAAATCAACCCATATTTAATATACTTTTTTTCGAAATAATATATTAATGATAATAATTAATTTCGAAAATACAAATATATATACACTCGCATGCAAAAATAATACTTACATAAAATACAGTTTTTCTAAATTACTAGTTATACTTGTACCATAAAATAAAATGGTATTTTTTAAATAAAAATAAAGTTTGGCAATCCTTGGCGCAACGCATTTACAACTTCAAGCAATACAAAATATTTATCGTCTATTATTTTGAAATATTTTCTACATCTATATAATTAAAACGTTTTATAAAAATATGAACTTTGCACTTATTTGCACTTGACGAAAAATTTACGAACGCAAACTCGTACGCGACGTACAAATACGAAGTACAAAAATCAATACCATATTTATTAAAAAAATCGTAGTAGAAATTTAGGAATTTTATATCCTACCCAACTTACAAGAATTCCGTCCTCGAAATTTAGGAATAGCTAGGGTAGGGGAGATAGAAAGAGTTCATCAATACCGAAATACGATTAAATTTTTTGGATGAGGCGAAGAAACGACGTTCGACACAAACATGCATTGGAAGATCGTGATTTTGATATCTGCGAAAATACATCATGGTTATGGAATTGAAGAAGGGTCGCTAGTTAAGGTAATAAAATTATGATAACACGAATTAGAGAATAGAAAGGAATTGAGTAGGTCAAAGAGAATAATTTAAACATTTAGGAGAGATGGTTTCTTGAGCGAATATAGTCGTCTAGGTATAAGGTATGGTTAAGGAAATGATTTGAATCATTTTCAAGTTTCAAGAACAATTAGAAGGTTGCGATAATGAATCTAGGGTAGAGGAAAAAGGTAACTCAAGACGGGGATATAGTCACATTGGTTGGTCAGTGGTTAACTATCTTGGCAATAGATGGTGGGCAACTAAGGGAATATTAAGTATGAGTGTTTGTCATTCTAATATAGGCGAAAGACGAAAATAATAAAGGGTTCGAAGAAGATATTATCGAATACAAATAAGTGGTTCAAAGACGATTGAATTTTTTTAAGAATTGCCAAGGCAGTCGCGGATGGAATTCTAGAGGCCAAGTTTAACTATGTCTCCATCCACGTCGAACAATATATGAAAAGCGAACCAAAGTGCACTAGGTTGATCAGACCATCATGCACCGGTTCTGATTAGACAATGTATTAGTGGGCGTCCCCAATAACACATATGTCGTGAACAAGCTCGATAAAAGAATAAGCTTGCAAAACTAAGGCTAAATTAGCATCATAAGATAGTCAAAATATAAGTAAGGAATACTAATGAAGGAAATTAAATAGTCGAAGATCCATTAAAATCTAAGTCTTGCCCGAAGTTTGGGCTTATACAGTCGTCCTAGTGTTTTCTTATCTATGGCTTGGTTGACTAGATAAGTTAGGGTCCTCTGAATTCTATAGTCTAAGTAAACTTATCAATATGGGTTACAAGGACAAAGGTTTGTTAGGTCATGAGGTATTCTACCCAACTTACAAGAGTTAAACTAGTAGTGTGATGGGACAATGGGTCAAGCAATCAAGATAAAGCACAAAGTTAAGCATTTAAGGAATTAAGTAGAACAAAATCACATATCGGATCGAAAGAATTGAGTCGAGGTTGAGTCCCTATCCTTGGTCGAAAAAATATATCGGTATCATGGTAAAGGTTATAGTCTAGTCTTTATGACCCGAAAGTCATCATAAAAATAGAGTACCAAGGGACATGTTTGAGTGGGACATGATATACCTACATGAAGGTGAGCTCGTCTAGGTCTTACAAATAAAATTTGTTGGAATGTAACAGCTAGTATTATACTCCAAATATCAAAGTCACGGTAAATGACACAAAAAGATCTAAAATAGAAAGTGGGAGTTCATGAAGTGATAATTAATGTACAAACATTAAAGAAGATCAAGTTGAAGCATGAAATAAAATTAATTAAGGAATATAGTAACATAATTTAGGGACACAGTTTTCAAAGAGAAGATAGTCTCCTAGGTGGATACATTCAAGGAACGATTAAATCATTTCTCAAATTTTAAACAATTAGAATGTCACAATAAAAGATTTGGATTTGGGGAAAGGTCGAGTAAGTCAAAATTGAGATATAGTCACATGGTTTGGTCGAAGACTAACTATACTTGTGTATATACAACTGTCTTGGTCATGGATGGAATGTAGAGTACCTCTATCTCATTAGGGTGACCTTGCCTGCTTCTTGGTTCTCTATCAAGATAAGATTTAATCCCAAAATTTGAGTTCCCAATATGTATTTCCGAGCTTGACATAAACTACGATATTCAAGCATAATCATAAAAATAATTCAAGTCTTTAATAACCCTAAGATAACCCTTAGTATGACAAAATATATATATATATTTCCTCCAATATGCATAAACTAAAGTTTCTTATTCTCTAGTCGGTTGAGGCCATCCATCATAACTTAAAAAAAATTAGATTTCTCTAATCAATCTCAAAATAAGCTTTATCATCTCTTAATAATTTTTTCACAAAATCGTAATATTATAAATCCAAACTTTAAACTCAAGATTTAGATAATCTTATCAATCGTGAATTATGCGACAAAATTTGAAGATTTTTTTTTCACAATTGAAATATTAAACTCAAAATCTAAATAAATTTATCAATCATAGATCATATGACACAGTTCGAAATTTAAAATTTTCTTCAAATCAATTTATATCCTCAAAAGATATGAATAGATATAACCCAAAAATTATAAATATTTTCTAAATCTTCAAAATCAAAGATTTTACTTAATCTTCTATCAATCCTTTGGTGAATACTCCTAATAGTCTTAAGATAAAATTCTCTCTGTCCTCAAAGTTGGTAATATTGCTACTACCCAACTTAGAATTAACTAATCCTTAAGATCATACTTTTAGAAAAATAAATGCCTCTATATCTTAAATAAGACCTCAATGTATAATAATTGTGAATGTAATCCTTCTAGTCACGTGTTTGACCTATGAGCATATACTAGTGTAGTCATCTTCTTAACCGACATTAAGCACGAGAAAGCAAGGATTCACGGTAGAAAGGGGTCAAACAAGATGCAATCAAGGGAGACAAACGAGAGTTCAAAGTTTGGAGTCAAGAAAGAATGTCAAGCATATGGATGAGATCCTAGACTCTAATCCTATCTGCAGGCTCACATCGGTACAATAACATAACCGAAGTGATAAACTTAACCTGTATGGGCCACCACAAAAACATATAACGCCCCAGTCCCAAAATAGAAGGACTAGAAATGTATCATGCCAACTGTATACATACGAGTAAATAAAAGGCTCGTATGTATACATAAGCTGTAAAAATGTAGAAAGCTAAGACAATAAATCTCATCCACGAAGATAAATAATGATATAAAAGCAACTTTGGGTTTGTCATGTATACAATCGTTGGGCGGAGACAAATCTACTACCAACTAATTTAAATAAGAGAAATATACAAAGGAAGAATTTGTCGAGCAAAGCAAGCGGCGAGTCCAAGAGTAGTCATTGCAAAGGATGGAAGTAAACCATAGCCTTGGCTAGAGTACCTGCAGAAATCACAAAACATACTTGGAGAAATCACCAGGTCCTCAGAGGGACGTAACAACATACATGAAGAACATGCCATTATAACTGCAATGTAAACACTATAAAACTACAACACAACTGGGTCCCTAACAGTCTAAGTGATATGCACTTTGAGGACAACGTTCTACGCAGGGGCTGTAAGGATTCATGCAAGTAATAAAGAGTGGCCGTCAAGTAGCGCTCATCCGAGACACTATCGGCCGGGCAGCAAGTAGCGCTCATCCGAGTCACTATTGTAATGCCCCGTTCCGTACGGTGTATTACGCTGAAGCGTTGACTCAACGAGTCACATTGACGGAAAGGAATGTATCGATGCAAAACGATACGAGAGTTAAGTTGTCCCGAGCAACGCATCGAACTATGTCGATGCGAAGAGTTGTCTTGTCCCGAAGAATGCATTGAGTGAATCGATGCGAAGCGCCGCGTTGCCCTGAAGGATGAGTGCGTTGAATCGGCTCGAAGATTCTAAGAAATCGAATCGACCAAGGCGCAGGTCCGAATCGATGCAAGTATTGATTTTAGTTGGTTTCGTGTGCAGGTTATACTTTGACGGGAAAATATTAGAGGTCGATCTTTTGCGATATTTAGTAAGGGGTCCGCGAAATCAAATCGTCGCCTTGCGACGGGCTAAGACTTGGGCGCACTAAGACAAATCGGCCGTATAACTCAATGAAGCATGAAGTGCTCGAATGGCTAAGTCAGGAGAGTGGCCGTACAACAAAGTTAGAGAATCGAGCCGCATCGGCTCGGCGAAACGACGAAGGCGTATCGACTCAAGGTGGGAGGATTGACTTCTTTTTACTCCTTCATTCGATAAGTCAAATATATCATTGTATGCTAAGAGTTAACCTATCGACGCCACGGGCGTGGTCCGATCGGGATAAATCATAGTGTGTGTCGAACACTAAGTTAGAACAATTGAAATGAAACATGCATCATATGCACGAGTCGCTATGGAACATTGGATATCGCTAAGGCGAGCGCCTCGGTGCACAAGCCGCAAGAATATGGGATAACTGTACTCGGCGAGTGCCTTAGCGCACAAACCCTATCGTGCCTTTGATGCACGAGTTAGACGGCTAGAACATTGAAAGACAATAGGCGAGCGCCCTAGCGCGCAAGCCCCGAACATTGAATGCTAAGTTATAGAACATGAAAATACGGTCGAACGTGCCTACGTGCACGGGATAATAAAAGATGGCTTCGTTGCGAGAGAATACAGTTGTGGCATGAATGTGGCAGAACTGTCGGATATGACATGGTGCCTCGAAAGGTGTTCAAGACCTTCAGGTCGTTCGGTTGACGAGCATTGAGTTGAGGCACGATGCCATTGAACCATTGAAACGAAGTATGAAACGTAAGAACACAGAAAGTTAACGGAAGAGACGCGAGATGATAAAGTCTGAGTCTTGGACTCAAGGCTATGCTTGGTTGTTTGAATGATAGTGCGTTGCATGGTCGAATGGGATGGGCTTGAGATTAATCGTGATAATAGCCCGTGCACGGGTGTTTCCCTCCGAACGGGCGCGCCGGGGCACCGGGACCGTTCGGCCTAGGAGGGATGTTAATCTTTGTAGGCGCATATCTTTAAGTCGAGGTAGCACTCGCTATTGATGGGAAAAGCCGCAAATGATGGTATGCATCGGGAACGTTTCGGTTGTTTGGGATAGCAACCCAACCCGTGAAACGCCGGACTACCCAAATTCGAGAGAGAAAAGAAGGAAAGAAAAGAAAGTAAGGAAAGATAAAAGAGAAACTCCTTTAGTCCATTCCGGCGCGGATACGCCCACGACCTTCATATAGTTAAGGAACGATGGGTTGAAAGTGTAGGCGCAGATGCGTCCCGCATAGAGATCCTGCTTAGAGATGCACATATAACATGACAGGGAAGGATTATGGCGTATTCACCTTGCGTCGGTGCAAGGGCGAGTGTGTCGACTTGGTAAGAAGTCGCGCCACGAATCAAACACGAGATTGTTTGTATGCTTGCATATTCAATTCGATAACATACTGCTATGATAACATGCTTTACGCTTTCGAATATGCCATGAAATTGACCCTAAGGAGAACATAGCAAGATCATAAGCTAAGTTGCATGATTCAACATAAATATTACAAATGTCGGTTTGGAAAGATGATCTTTGCTTCAGTACATACGAGGACGAACGTACTGATCCCCCACCAGCTTCATGCAGGGTGCAGGGAATGGATGGCTCGCGGCGAAGTGTTGCTTGAACGTGTTGAGGCTTGGAATGCCGAAGCGCATTGAAGCGTGCAATCGCATTGACGCTCGGACTACGCAACTGGATTGATGCGGCCGGGATATAGAAGGCATGATGTATAGAACGGTGAAATCCTTTGTGGGCAAGAGAGAACCTGAGTATTGTAGCCAATCTGGCATATATTGTTAGGCTATCGAAGCCTTTGTAATCTCAGTTTCGAATATCAATAAAGAGAATTGTTTCGTATACTTTGTTTTCCTGTCGTTATAAATATCGAATCAAAAGATAACCATTTGAGAACTTGTCATCTTGCCTTGCATGAGCGCAACTCCAGGCTCGTGCGGCATCATGCCCCCTGCGAGGACGATGATTCGGGTGATTCCGGGTCGGGGCGTGACAAATTGGTATCAGAGCTCTAGGCTCAATTTCCTCTGGACGCTCGCTTCATTACAATTTTAAAAGTTGCCCACCACCACTTGATATCACTCTTGACTCTACTCGATGCCGCACTGGATGTTCCATACAATAAGTCTAATACAAATCATAAAATTTTACCACATGTGTTTTGGAAATTTTATGATGTTTGCTAAGGAAAGTCGCGAAGGGTATATTGCATTGGATGCAACGAGCCGTGAAAATGTTATTTGCTACAAGCGCAATAAATTGTGAGATACGATTTGAGACGTTGTTACAATGTAACATGTTGAATGGGGAATAAAACGATGCTCGAAGTGCAACGAGTTAATGGAAATATGCGTTAAAATGAAAGTGAGAAGTGATAGCCAATACCGAATGTGTAAAAGAAACGGATTGTGCATTGACTTGGAAAGTCGAGAGTAATTCATTGCACGGGGTGCGGTAAATGTCGGAAATGATCGTTGCACGATGTGCAACGCATATTGAAAGTAAAATCATTGCACGTGGTGCAACGCATATCAGATTAATCGTTGCATGAAGTGCAAAGGAAATTGGAAAATAAATCATTGTACAAAGTAAAATGAATGTGTCGGAAATAAAAAGTAGCACGATGTACAACACGTATCGAAAGTAAAATTGTTGCACGAGGTACAATGCATAGCAAATAAATTATTGCACGAGATACAACGTAAGGAAAGAATTGAAACCGTAAATCGATAGAATGAATCATTCGGTTGCACACCAAACTTATGTTGGCAAGCGAGAACATTGACCGAGTTGTGTCGGATGTGATAGAATCAAAGTTACGGTTGTGATCAAGCACAATCACTACGGAGATCGTGAGTCGAAAGAAATTGTCGGTTTATACTAAGAATAATGCGAGGGAAATGGCTTGAATTCCGAGTGGTATATGCCATACCACGTAGGCGATGAATGACTCAATTTCGAGTGGTATATGGTATAGCACTTGTGCGATAAATTTCATCGACGCGTTGTGAGAATCGTGGAAGAATTGTCCGCAACGGACGGAAGAGTACCGAGACTTGATTGAAAATTTGTATAACGGTATGTTGATACAAGTGTTCTTCGAAAATCGGTTGGGACGATAAGGCGAGACTCGTATCAATGAACGATACGTCGGACGAAATTTATAAGTTGGTCGGACGACCGAGACTAGCAAAACGATTATGCCTTGACGCAATAATCGGATCGACGGGAAAGGAATACTCGAGCTTGCAAATGAGTCGCACGACTTGCGATCTCGGTAGAAATGTTGGGCGAGACGAATCAAATCGCACGACTTGTGATTTCGATAAAAATGTTAGGCGATGCGAATTGTAATCGAATCGCACGATGTGCGACTTCGGTGAAGAGTTGGTTGATGTGAATAATCGTGCCTAAGAAATAGTTGGTTACATTACGGCAACACTCATTTGAGTTCGACTGAAAAACACGTAAAACTTAGAGGGCGAGATCGTATAACTTGAGGGCTCGATGTTGGATAATCGGTAACTCAGTTACGCGATCAAAGTATAGCGGGATGCGGCGAATCGGAGAACGAGTGGATGCGTATGGAAAAGTTTGTTGCAAACTTGGATGTATGCGATGCGAGTTAAGTTGACGTTGAAACGGATTCAAAGTTGACCCTTACGTTATCGAAATAGATAAGGCGTGTCGAGATCGATACGAAAGGAAACGTAAGCGATGTGAGAATACAAAATAGAGTGTGCCTCGTGCTATGAAATTTTGTAAGTAACGATACGAGAATGAACGAACTTGGTTGATCGTAAATTTTGTGATTAATCAAGACGAGACTATAAGTCATCGACAAATTGCTCGATGCGTATAGCATCTCGTGTGTCGACCCGCGAACAAGATAGACTCGAACTTGATGCGAGTCGATGTTTCATAAATTGTGAAATTATCGACGGTAGTGCATGACTTTACTCGGAGGATAGTTGCGCATCGGTTGCACCGATAGAAATGGTTTTGTCCGAAATTGGGTAGTTGCATAGAATTGTCGGAACGTGATTTGGCTCCGAAATAAGATATAGCATGGTTCGTATTAAACTGTCCTTCGTTAATGATCCACAATTATCGAGCGTAGCTTCGGGGCAGCTGACCCTAGAAGACTTGACCGCCAAATCAAATTGAGTGCTGCAGACCGTAAGATGACCCATGCGATATCGTATATGGGATTGTACTGATAACAAATATAACACGGTGCATGTTGACGATAAGTCTAGGCGATTGCGAGAAACGTGCTATGTACGAGAGGGAACGATAAGGGAATGGCTTACGAGTCATGTCGTTAGATTCGGATTCACCTTGCAATTGAGCTTGCGTGAATCGAAATTATATTCGATGTTGCGAGACAGATAAGTCGGGAATTTGGCTAGTGAATTTCCTACTCGATAGGAATCGAACGTAAGGCGTATCGTAAATACCTTCGTGTCAAGGCGATCGTTGCCTTTTTGCACCGTCGCCTTGATGTAAACTTTCGTGTCGGATAAATTGTGGCCTTTGTGCAATGTCAATTTAAAGTTACGTCGGAAGAAGTTAAGTATGGTGCCTGGAAAAGTAACCTAGCGGGCGTAGCCCTGATTGTTGATGTATTTGCAAGTCAACAAAGGAAATCGTATCAAGATAAGTTGCATAGTGAAATTTCGGAAATAGTTGGGTGGCAACTTCGAACGCAAGGCGTTGCGAAGACTCGTTGTGATTGGATGCACGACGGCTTGACGCGACGCATAGAAATGATAGTCCGATGAAACATACGAAATGCGATATGCAATTTTGAATCGCGTCGCATGCAGTGACTTTATTGAATGAAAGCAAGTATGTATCGAATATACGTATGCGATGAAAGTTCGAGAACGGTTGCTAAGGATAAGTCCGATCGAGAGTACGAAATGGCAAGCATAGGATTGAAATTTACCTGTCAGCTTTGTTCCAATTTGCTACCACTGGAATTGGTCAAAATACATATATCTTTGGGACGCCTTGAATATAAGTATGGATCCAAATCGAGTTGTATACAAAATTTAAATCGAGCTGCAGAAAAGACTTGAAATGTTAATGGAAAGCTTGCGAGATATTATAAAATCGAACAACATTGGGGGGCGAGATCGTGATACGATCTATAAAAAAAAACACTTAGTCGAAGTATTGGTTTTGGTTCGAGGACGAACCTTGTTTTGAGTGGTATATTCTGTAATGCCCGGCTCCGCACGGTGCATTACGCTGAAGCGTTGACTCAACGAGTCGCGTTGACAGAAAAGAATGTATCGATGCAAAACGATACGAGAGTTAAGTTGTCCCGAGAAACGTATCGAACTATGTCGATGCGAAGAGTTGCCTTGTCCCGAAGAATCGAGTGAATCGATGCGAAGCGCCGCGTTGCCCCGAAGGATGAGTGCGTTGAATCGGCTCGAAGATTCTAAGAAATTGAATCGACCAAGGCGCAAGTCCGAATCGATGCAAGTATTGATTTTAGTTGGTTTCGTGTGCAGGTTATACTTTGACGGGAAAATATTAGAGGTCGATCTTTTACGATATTTAGTAAGGGGTCCGTGAAATCAAATCGTCGCCTTGCGACGGGCTAAGACTTGGGCGCGCTAAGGCAAATCGGCCGTATAACTCAATGAAGAACGAAGTGCTCGAATGGCTAAGTCAGGAGAGTGGCCATGCAACAAAGTTAGGGAATCGAGCCGCATCGGCTCGGCGAAACGACGAAGGCGTATCGACTCAAGGTGGGAGGATTGACTTCTTTTTACTCCTTCATTCGATAAGTCAAATATATTATTGTATGCTAAGAGTTAACCTATCGATGCCACGGGCGTGGTCCGATCGGGATAAATCATAGTGTGTGTCGAACACTAAGTTAGAACAATTGACATGAAACGTGCATCATATGCACGAGTCGCTATGGAACATTGGATATCCCTAAGGCGAGCGCCTCGGTACGCAAGCCGCAAGAACATGGGATAACTGTACTCGGCGAGTGCCTTAGCGCACGAACCCTACCGTGCCTTTGATGCACGAGTTAGACGGCTAGAACATTGAAAGACAATAGGCGAGCGCCCTAGCGCGCAAGCCCCGAACATTGAATGCTAAGTTATAGAACATAGAAATACGGTCGAACGTGCCTACGTGCACGGGATAATAAAAGATGGCTTCGTTGCGAGAGAATACAGTTATGGCATGAATGTGGCGGAACTGTCGGATATGACATGGTGCCTCGAAAGGTGTTCAAGACCTTCGGGTCGTTCGGTTGACGAGCATTGAGTTGAGGCACGATGCCATTGAACCATTGAAACGAAGTATGAAACGTAAGAACACAGAAAGTTAACGGAAGAGACGCGAGATGATAAAGTCTGAGTCTTGGACTCAAGGCTATGCTTGGTTGTTTGAATGATAGTGCGTTGCATGGTCGAATGGGATGGGCTTGAGATTAATTGTGATAATAGTTCAATTTAGAAGTTCATTTCGTTGAACAGTAAGACCCATCTCGAGTTTCAATTTATAGATTCTCACAACTAACCCATCCACATGAGCTATAGGTTGGGCTTGACAATTTCTAAATTCAGAACGTAGAAAATTATTTTATAGAATAGTAAGTCGCAATTTGGAGCCCCACTTTCAAGATTTTGATTTTACAATATTTTTTACCACATTAATTTTTTGACCATGCATCCTTTGGGACAAAGGTCATTTTATCATTTTCTACTATTTTCATACATACCCAACCCATTCTAGATTTATTTTTGGCTTATTTGTAACTTGATACCCTCAACTATTTCAGTTTTTTAACTTGATTTCTTAAACTTTTTTTACTCAACAACTTGACACCATCAACTATTAAATATTTTCAACTCCATATCCTAAAAAAATAAACTCTAAAACTACCCCTGCCTTACTGCTCCCTCCAACCACCAGCCCCTACTCCCAACTGCCTCTACCCCCCACCCCACCCCCACCACCCTCCGGCTGCTCTGCCCGAGCTCTCCCCACCCCTGGTTGCGCCACCGCCCGCCCTATCTCCGGTTGCTCCCACAGTCGGCGACGGCGACAGTAGTGTCAGTGGCACCGGAGAAAAGGGGGGTACGGGCGGTGGTTCAGCCGAACGGGGGCAGCATGAGGGTGAAGGCAGGGCAACGTCGTGGTGGTGGTGGTGGTGGTGGTGGGGGGGTAGATGGAGGCGGCCGACGAGGGTTGCTGGAGTGGGCAAGGACGGGGGGGTTATGTTGAAGGAGGGAGTAATTTTAAGTTTTGAACATGTATATTTTTGTCCAAATTTTTTAGGGTACCAAGTTGTACCCAAAAGAATTTTAAGATATATCAAGTTGCAATTAAGCCTTTATTTTTTTAATATAAATTTGGGACTCAAGATACATTTTGGAGCTCCATCTTAGAGCATAATTAGTAAGACTTATCTCTGGTCCCAATTTCTAGATTCAGAAATTTGAAACTTATTTGGTTGAATAGTAAGCTCCATCCTCTGTCCAAATTTTTAGATTTTCGGTCCCATCTTATCCATA
>JANAVB010026998.1:1269010-1374010 GCA_029216955.1 Iris pallida
TCATCACCTGTGTCCCGAACTTGCTATAGAGTGAACCCCAAGGAGATCGTAGAGATGAAAGAGCAGATCGATGACCTGTTGAGAAAGGGTTTCATCCGATCTTGTGCTTCTCCATGGAGAGCACCAGTGCTCTTTGTGCCGAAGAAGGATGGTACAGTCCAGTTATGCATTGACTACCGGGCATTGAATGCCATCACCATTAAGAACAAATATCCTCTGCCTCGGATAGATGATTTGTTTGACCAGTTGAATGGGGCGAAGGTGTTCTCCAGGATAGAATTGAGATCAGGCTACCACCAGGTGAAGGTCAGAGCTGAAGACATCCAGAAGACTGCGTTCAACACCAAGTATGGGCAGTACGAGTTTTTGGTGATGCCATTGGGTCTCACAAATGCGTCAGCTGTCTTTATGAACTTAATGAACAAGACATTTCACCAATATCTGGATAAATTCGTCATGGTGTTTATCGACGACATCCTGATATACTCGAAGACGCCAGAAGAGCACGAAGGACACTTACGGACAGTTCTGGGGATTCTGAGGAAGGAGAGGTTGTATGCTAAATTGTCGAAGTGCGAGTTCTTTCTCGACCGAGTGGAGTTTCTCTGTCATATGGTCACTGGAGAGGGGATCTCAGTGGATCCCATGAAGATTGCTGTCGTCGAGACATGGAAGGATCTGACATCAGTTTTAGAGATTAGGAGTTTCTTGGGATTAGCAGGCTATTACAGGAAGTTTGTCCAAGACTTTGCTAGAATAGTCGAACCTATGACGAAGCTGACACAGAAGAATGCAGAGTACATCTGGTCAGAGGACTGTCAGGCAACATTTGAGGAACTGAAGAGGAGACTGACGACTGCTCCAGTTTTGACATTATCTTCAGGATCTGGAGGTTTTACCATTTACAGTGATGCTTCGGGAAAGGGGCTAGGATGTGTTTTGCAGCAGCATAGGAAAGTGATTGTCTACGCATCTAGGTAATTACAGACTCATGAACAGAACTATCCTACTCACGACCTAGAGTTAGCTACGGTGATATTTGTACTCAAGTTGTGGAAACACTACTTATATGGAGAGCGAGTAGAGATCTTCACTGACCACAAGAGCTTGAAGTATGTGTTCACGTAAAAGGAGCTGAACATGAGGCAGAGAAGATGGTTGGAGTTGATGAAGGACTTCGACATCGATTTATAGTATCACCCCGGAAAGGCAAATGTGGTAGCGGATGCGCTACCGATGGTATGGTATCTGATGATGGATCGACATTTGTGGAAAGATCTGGAGAAGCTCGGTATTGAGATAATTCAGCCAGGATCAGTGATACAGATGATGGCACTAGATATTCAGTCAGATCTGATGGAGCAAATCAAGGAGACTCAGTCTACATATGAGAGCCTCCGCAGGCTCAAAGTTCAGGCTTTAGCTGGATTGATTGATGACTTCACCATAGCAGAGGATGGATTTTTGAGGCACGGCAGCAAGTTATGCATGCCGAAGGGTGAGTTGATAGAGGTAATCTTGCAGGAGACACACCGATCACGATATTCTATTCACCCCGATGCCAACAAGATGTACCGTGACTTACGGGAACATCTCTGGTGGTACGGGATGAAGAGAGATGTATTACACTTTATTTCGAGGTGCCTAGTTTGCCAGCAGGTCAAGATGGAGCGTCAGAGACCAGCTGGTCTATTGCAGCCGTTATCCATTATCGAGTGGAAGTGAGAATACATTACGATGGACTTTGTCTCAGGGCTTTCTCGTTTCCAATGAGGGAAGGATGCCATATGGGTTATCGTTGACAGGCTGACGAAGTATGCTCATTTTATACCCTTCAAGGTGGGACTTTCCACCGAGAAGTTGGCAAAGCTATACATGCAGCAGATAGTTCGCTTGTACGGAGTACCGGTGAGCATCGTATCGGACCGGGACAGCAGATTCACATCCCATTACTGGAGGAGCTTGCAGAAGGAGTTGGGCAGTCGGCTCAAATTCAGTACAATGTACCACCCACAGACTGATGGACAGTCCGAGAGGACGATTCAGACGCTCGAGGACATGTTGAGGACTTGTGTACTGGACTTCGGAGGATCATGGGAAAGTCATCTTCACTTGGTAGAGTTTTCATACAACAACAGCTACCAAGCCTGCATCAGTATGTCTCCGTTCGAGGCCCTATATGGACGACGATGCCGTACACTCTTTTGGGATAATATTGGAGATAGAGTTATGCTTGGGCCAGAGATGATCAGAGACAGACTCAGAGTTGCTCAGGACAGGCAGAAACACTGTGCCGATGCTAGTTGTAGATCGATGGAGTTCGCTGATGGAGATATGGTGTTGGTGAAGATATCAACTACTAGAGGGACGATCCGATTCGTACGAGGCGGCAAGTTGAGCCCTAGATACATTGGACTGTTCGAGATACTCGGCAGGATCGGGGAGGTAGCTTACAGGGTTGCACTACCACCCAACCTGGCAGAAGTTCACGATGTCTTTCATGTGTCTCAGCTAAGGAGATACGTTCCCGACCCCAGCCATGTACTGGATCATTCAGAGTTGGAGATTGGGCCGAGTCTTGCAGTTACTGAGCAGCTAGTGGAGATATTGGACCAAAGAGAGAAGAGACTGAGGAACAAAGTCATACCCTTAGTCCGAGTAGCTTGGAGCCGTCACTCTCCAGGAGAATCTACTTGGAAAAGGGAGTCGGACATGAGGGAGAGATATCCTTGTTCGACCCACCAGCCGCGAGGGAACCATCCGTTCCCGCTTGATACCTTAGAGGTTAGTCTTAATAGTAGTCTTAGTCATTGTTTGAATTGCTTGCTATATTAAATATTTGTAGAGTCTTCTATCCTTGTGAATTTCGAGGACGAAATTTTTCAAGGAGGAAAGATTTGTAAGCCCCTGTTATTTAAATATTTTAAATTAAGGGTTTTTAAGTGCAAATGACATTTTTAGCCTTAAAATAATTTATTATAATTATTAAGAATTTTCTAGAATTTTTAAATAATTTTTAAATAATTTTTAAATAGTTTTTAAAGGCTAAAATATCATTTTGCAATTTTTAAAATTAGTTTTGTAATTATTTAAATTATTTTAAGTCAGTTTGCAATATTAGATTTGTATGTGCAAATTTAATATTTGCACAGAACACAGCGGGGTCAATTTGCAAATTTAGATTTGCATATAGTTAGGGCCGTGGGTTAATTTTGCAATTTACGAAAAGGTGGGGGTTTTTCTGCCAAATGGTCGTGACCACCACTTTTGGCCTTGTCGTCTTCCCGATCGACTCGTTGTAACCCTAACCCCAAACCCTAAATCCGTGATCGAAACTGTAACGCCCCAGCCCCAAATTACTTAGGACCAAGTACGTTGACATGTCAGCTGTATACATACGAAACATACTCTAATATACAGAAATCTCATATGTATACATAAGCTGTAAAATATAGTAACCATGAAACTAATCTCATCTACAAACCAATATATCATAAATCAACTTATAAATATTATTTGTACAAAATGTTGGGCGGAGACAAATCCACTACCAACAAAAAGAGAATACATAGCAACGATGGAAGAGTCGAATGAAGCGAAAGGCGATCCAAAAGCTAGCATCGCGAAGGTAGATTGTAAACTATGTCCTTGGCTAGAGCACCTGCGAAAATCACAAACACACATGGAGAAATCACCAGGTCCTCAGAGGGACGTAACACGATACAGGAAGAACATGCTAATATGAACTGTCAAAAAATAGATAATAATAAAAGGCTATCCTAGACACAAATATGTAAAGGGGATTCTAACCGTCTATTGTGCAATTTAGAAGACAACTTTCATTACGCATGGGTGGGATTTAGGCTATAAGTACATAACTGGCATCTAGTTATACGTATCCGGTCGTAACGTCCAAAACGTCAGAGGGTATCTGCAAATATATCACGCCATAGTTCCTTTCGAAAACTATGCATGGTTTACCTGTTTGGCTTCCTATACGCACTAGTGACTGTCCTCTCCCAATATTTCCTACACTGACCAAGTCATGTCCATGACCTGCACAATTTTGTAACTGCTCGAGTCTCTATAACATAATCGTAGCAGTTACGATCATCTACCCGATACATGACTATAGAGATGGCCAATCAATATGCAAGCCGTGCCCCTAGCAAAATATCTCAAATCGTGTAATGAGAGTGTCATGGCCGAAGGAGATATAAGAATATCCCACAACAAGAAGGTAGTCCAATAAAACTAAGTCAACATACATAAAATAAAGTAAAACAATGAAAAACGACTAATAGAGTCGCTTGCACCCAAGTATGGCTTGGACGCGCAGTTTATAACAATTAAAAATAATAAATATGAAACAAATAAAATAAATGCTGAAAATAAATAATATGAGAGTTAATTAGTAAGGTATACTTGCCTAGTAGTAATGCCTAGTGTGGTGCAATGATTTAACAAGTCCAATTTTGTCCAAGAGCCGAAGTCGATGCTTAAGGGTTCAAAATTCACAAGAAATAGGAAATATGATCAGTCGTGATCTATGGTGATAATCGAGGAAGATTTGTAGCGATAGATACATATACTAATTTAGAAAATAGTTTCATAATAACTTTACGTAAATACTTTAAAACTAGGCCTTATTAGTCAAATTATGTTTTTAGGAAAATTACTTGAAAAGTAAGAAAAGTTTTAGTCAATAAAAATACCCTAAGTTTGTCAAATTAAAACTTTAGTAAAAAATGTCATTTAAAATCAAACAATAATTTAATTGGAATTTTTTTTAACCATAATATTTAGATCAAATACCAAAATTAATGATATAATTAGACTTTTAAACTCTAGTTTGAAATTACCTATAAGTCAAGTCCCAATAACTTATTTTGTTACCAAAATGCTAGAATCATATATAAAATATTGCATCTAACTTTTAGAATAACTATAAAATTAATAATATATATACACTATGATAATCATACTAATTATAGAGCATATACCATTTTTTAAAGGTAACTAGTTAAGAAATTTATGTTAATAATGACTACTGTTAAACAAAATAAATATACAAATATTATAAGAATCCACAGCTCTTCTCCTTTCGAGGGAGATTGAAGTAATAAAAAAGAAAAATGAAAGGAAAGGAGAAGATAGAGAGAACCTAGCTGAGAGAAGGAAGGAGGGAGAGACAAAGGAGAGTGACGAGAGGGCTTACCAAGGGGGGAGCCGTCGGGGCTTGTCGTGACGGACGGCCGCTGCGGAGGCGCACCGTCGACGGTTTACGACGAGGAGCGCCAAGGCGCTCGCAATCTGGCTGTACAGGGTCGGTTGGAAACCCCAGCGGTGGACTGCGGAGTACCAGCGGGACGGGGGTCCGCCGATGAGTGGTCGCCGGCCAGGGCGCGGCTTCCCGTAGAGGGAGCGTCGCCGAGGGCCGATGGGGTAGAGCCCCCTCGGCTGGCGGTATGCTGCGGATGAGGCTCTCGGTGGGCGCTCGGCCAGAGAGGATGCCGACGGTGGCTCGCTCACGAGCGGAGACGAGGCTACGGGCGAACGACAGGTAAGGCGGTGGTGGTGGTGTTATAAAATTTGGGTTTTGGTGGTGGTTGTGTGGTGGTGGTGGGTTTCATGACGGTGATGAAAGGGTAGTGCAGTAGTAGTCGGCCGGTCGTGGCCAGGCGGGGTTGGGGTGATGAAGATGTGGTGGTTGGAGGTGTGATGTGGGCGAGGCAGGCCGGAGTCGAGGGGTGCGGGTATGGCGGAGAAGACGAGGTCGGGTCCGAGCGGTGGTAGGGATGAGGATGGAGGGTTTGGTCTAGGTGTGACGTGGTGGTGATGGAAGTGGCGCCGGTGGAGGTGCGGTGGTTGTGGTCGGAGAACAAGGGGTCGGAGATGATGCTGGCCGTAGTGTTGGTTATGGCATTGCCGAGAGGCTGTCGTCAGTTAGGTGTAGGGTTAGGGATCGGATATTGTGTCGGGATTGTCGACACGAAAGGGATGCGATGTATATATAAAATTGATTATAGTGAAAATTGTGGACACCGACACGGTACACAACACTTCTATTGTGGATTTTGGCTAATGGAAATTTTGAGAAAGGAGCAAGGAGCCTCTCCTTATATAGGAGGTGGACTCCTAGATTGATATGGATTTAGAAAATTCAGTTCCCCTTTTAGATAATTCACTGCTTAAATTTAAATCAATCAATCTCAATCTAATCCAATTGAGTTCTAATAAATTCAAACCCCACTTAGATATAGATAAATCACATATTTAAATTAAACTATTTAAATTAAATAAATAAAATAAAATCACCATTTAAATTATCACAATTAAATTCAAAATATCTTTTTATAAATAATAATAATAATAATTAATTAATTGCAAAAATCATAATAAACATTTAAGTATACTTTCAAACTACCTTTTTATTTTAATTAAATAACATAATAAATTTCGAAAATGAGATTCATCCATAAATTTGTATTTTATAAAATATTATTATTACTCATACTTATATAAATAAATAAAACAATTTGTCTAAAAAAATAAATAAAGTTTGACAAAATATGTATTGTTATATTCTATACTTAGACAAGGGTAATTTCAAATAAATAAATATATTTATTTTTTAGATAAAAATCTATAAAATGTAAACTTTAGTATATAAAATATACTTCGTGTACATGTATTCGCACTCGACGTACAAATACCAAAATAGCAAATCAATACCAAAATAAAATTTAAAAATTATAGTAAAATTTAGGGGTTTTACATCCTACCCAACTTACAAGAATTTCGTCCTCGAAATTAAGAATAAGTAGGGGGTAGGTAGGGTTGAGAAGGTACAAGGTTATATCGATAAGGAAATACGATCAAGTCATTGGGCGAGGCAAAGAAACGACGTTCAACACAAACATGCATTAGAAAATCATGATTTAGATAATAAATCACGGACATGGCTAATAAACGCAAAAGAAAAAGATTAAGGGTTTTAAGTAGATCAAGATAAATAATTTAGAGACTTAAGAGAGATGATTCCTTGAGAAAAAGTTGTATATTGGTCGTCTAGGTTGAGGGCACGATTAAGAGAACGGTTAGAATCATCCTAATGTTACAAGAATGATTAGAAGGTCACGATAATGAATCTAGGGTCGAAAAAAAGGACGAGTAACTCAAGATGAGGATATAATCACATTGGTTGGTCAGTGGCTAACTATCTTGTCAATAAATCATGGGGCAACTAGGGGATATCAAGTACGAGTGTTTTGTCATTCCAAAAATAAGTGAAAGACAAACTATTAAGAGTTCGAAGAAGCTATTATTGAATACGAATACGTGGTCCAAAGGCGACATGAATAATTCAAAAGAGAATTGCCAAGGCAGTCGTGGATAAGACTTTAGAGAGCAAGTTTAACTATGGCTCCATCCACGTAGGACAATAGATAAAAAGTGAACCAAAGTGCAATAGGTTGATCAGACCATCATGCACAGGTTCTGATTAGACAATATGTTAGTGGGTGTGCACCCAATAAAACATGTCATGATCAAGCTTGATAAGGAAATAAGCTTGCAAAACTTAGGCTAAATTAGCAGCATAAAGATAGTCAAAATATAAGTAAGGGATAACGATGAAAGAAATTAAATAGTCCAAGGTCCTTAAAATCTAAGTCTCGCCCAAGGTTTGGGCCTATACAGTCTTCCTATTGTCTTCTTGGCTAAGACCTTGGTTGGCTAGATGGGTTAGGATCCTCTAAATTTTAAAGTCTAAGTACACTTATCAATATGGGTCACAAAGGCAAAGGTATTATTAGGTCGTGAGGTGTCTACCCAACTTACAAGAGTTAAACTAGTAGTGTGATGGGACAATGGGACAAGTCTACCTAGTATGGATTACCTTCCTAACCAATATCAAGCACGAAAGAAGGATAAGAATTAACGGAAGAGGGAATCAAGCAAGATGCAAATCAAGGGATTCAAAATAGAATCGAGGAGGTCAAGTATGTGGATGAGATCCAAGACTCTAATCCTATCCGCAGGCTTGCTTGGTACGGTAAAGTAACCAAACAATTTATCTTGACCTGCATGGGCCACCACAAAAATATGTAACGCTCCAGCCCCAAATTACTTAGGACCAAGTAATGCCAGCTGTATACATACGAAACATACTCCAATATACGAAAACCTTGTATGTATACATAAGCTATAAAATACAGTAACCATAAAACTAATCTCATCCACAAACCAATATATCATAAATCAACTTATAAATGTTATTTGTACAAAACGTTGGGCGGAGATAAATCCACTACCAACAAAAAGAGAATACATAGCAACGATGGAAGAGTCGAGTGAAGTGAAAGACGATCCAAAAGCTAGCATCGCGAAGGTAGATTGTAAACTATGTCCTTGGCTAGAGCACCTGTGAAAATCACAAACACACTTGGAGAAATCACTAGGTCCTCAGAGGGACATAACAAGATACAGGAAGAACATGCTAATATGAACTGTCAGAAAAATAGATAATAATAAAAGGCTATCCTAGACACAAGTATGCAAAGGGGATTCTAACCATCTATTGTGCAATTTAGAGGACAACTTTCATTGCGCATGGGTAGGATTTAGGCTATAAGTACGTAATTGGCATCCAGTCATACGTATCCGGCCGTAACGTCCAAAACGTCAGAGTGTATCTGCGAATATATCACGCCATAGTTCCTTTCGAAAACTATGGTTTACCTGTTTGGCTTTCCATACGCACTAGTGACTGTTCTCCCCCAATATTTCCCATACTAACCAATTCATGTCCATGACCCGCCCAATTTTGTAACTGCTCGAGTCTCTATACCTTAATCGTAGCAGTTATGATCATCTATCCGACACACGACTATAGAGATGGCCAATCAATATGCAAGCCGTGCCCCTAGCAAAATATCTCAAACCGTGTAGTGAGAATGTCATGGACAAAGAAGATATAAGAATATCCCACAACAAGAAGGTAGTCTACTAAAACTAAGTCAACATGCATAAAATAAAATAAAACAAGGAAAAACGACTAATAGAGTCGCTTGCACCCAAGTATGGCTTGGATGCGCGGTTTATAACAATTAAAAATAACAAATATAAAACAAATGAAATAAATGCTGAAAATAAATAATATGACAGTTAATTAGCAAGGTATACTTGTCTAGTAGTGATGCCTGGTGTGGTGCAATGATTTAACAAGTCTAATTTTGTCCAAGAGCCGAAGTCGATGCTTAAGGGTTCGAAATTCACAAGAAATAGAAAATATCATCAGTCGTGATCTATGGTGATAATCGAAGAAGATTTGTAGCGATAAATACATATACTAATTTAGAAAATAGTTTCATAATAACTTTACGTAAATACTTTAAAAATAGGCCTTATTAGTCAAATTATGTTTTTAGGAAAATTACTTGAAAAGTTAGAATAGTTTTAGTCAATAAAAATACCCTAAGTTTGTCAAATTAAAACTTTAGTGAAAAATGTCATTTTAAATCAAAACAATAATTTAATTGGAAAAAAAAATTTAACAATAATATTTAGATCAAATACCAGAAATAATGATATAATTAGACTTTTAAACTATAGTTTGAAATTACCTATAAGTCAAGTCCCAATAACTTATTTTGTTACCAAAATGCTAGAATCATACATAAAATATTGCATCTAATTTTTAGAATAACTATAAAATTAATAATATATATATACACTATGATAATCATACTAATTATAGAGCATATACCATATTTTTTTTAAAGGTAACTAGTTAAGAAATTTATGTTAATAATGATTACTGTTAAACAAAATAAATATATAAATATTATAACAATCCACTGCTCTTCTCCTTTCGAGGGAGATTGAAGTAATAAAAATGGAAAATGAAAGGAAAGGAGAAGATAGAGAGAACCAAGCTGAGAGAAGGAAGGAGGGAGAGACAAAGGAGAGTGACAAGAGGGCTTACCAAGGGGGGAAGCCGTCGGGGCTTGTCGCGACGGAGGGCCGTTACAGAGGCACATCGTCGACGGTTTACGACGAGGAGCGCCAAGGCGCTCGCGATCTGGCTGTGCGGGGTCGGTTGGAAACCCCAGCGGTGGACTGCGGAGTACCAGCAGGACGGGGGTCCGTCGATGAGTGGCCGTCGGCCAGGGCACGGCTTCCCGTAGATGGAGCATCGCCGAAGGCAGATGGGGTGGAGCCCCCTCGGTTGGCGGTATGTGGCGGACGAGGCTCTCGGTGGGCGTTTGGCCAGAGAGGACGCCGATGGTGGCTCACTCACGAGCAGAGGCGAGGCTGCGGGCGGACGACAGGTAAGGTGGTGGTGGTGGTGTTATAAAATTTAGGGTTTTGGTGGTGGTTGTGTAGTGGTGGCGGGTTTCGTGACGGTGATGAAGGGGTAGTGCAGTAGTAGTCGGCCGATCATGGCCAGGCGGGGTTGGGGTGATGAAGAGGGTGGTGGTTGGAGGTGTGATATGGGCGAGGTAGGCCGGAGTCGAAGGGTACAGGTATGGCGGAGAAGACGGGGTCAGGTCGAGCGGTGGTAGGGATGAGGATGGCGAGTTTGGTCTGGGTGTGATGAGGTGGTGATGGAAGTGGCACCGGTGGAGGTGCGGTGGTTGTGGTCGGAGAACAAGGGGTCAGAGATGATGCTAGCCGTGGTATTGGTTATAGCATCGCTGGAAGGCTGTCGTCGGTTAGGTGTAGGGTTAGGGATCGGATATTGTGTCGAAATTGTCGACACGAAGGGGATGCGATGTATAACCGACACGGTGCACAACACTTCTATGGTGGATTTTGGCTGATGGAAATTTTGAGGAAGGAACAAGGAGCCTCTCCTTATATAGGAGGTGGACTCCTAGGTTGATATGGATTTAGAAAATTCAATTCCCCTTTTAGATAATTTACTGCTTAAATTTAAATCAATCAATCTCAATCTAATCCAATTGAGTTCTAATAAATTCAAACCCCACTTAGATATAGATAAATCACATATTTAAATTAAACTATTTAAATTAAATAAATAAAATAAAAACACCATTTAAATTATCACAATTAAATTCAAAATATCTTTTTATAAATAATAATAATTAATTAATTGTGAAAATTATAAAAAAACATTTAAGTATTAATAGGAAATACTTTCAAACTACCTTTTTATTTTAATTAAATAATATAATAATTTTTGAAAATGAGATTCATCCATAAATTTGTATTTTATAAAATATTTTTATTACTCATACTTATATAAATAAATAAAAACAATTTGTCTAAAAAAATAATTAAAGTTTGACAAAATATGTATTATTATATTCTATACTTAGACAAGGGTAATTTCAAATAAATATATTTATTTGTTTTCTAGATAAAGAAATCTATAAATTGTAAACTTTAGTATATAAAATATACTTCGCGTACATGTATTCGCACTCGACGTACAAATACCAAAATAGCAAATCAATACCAAAATAAAATTTAAAAATTATAGTAAATTTTAGGGGTTTTACAGAAACCCTAATCTAAGCCCCAATTCTGGCATATAAAAACCCTTCCATTTGAAACCCTAACCCTATTTATCATCCCGGCCACCCTAGCCACCGCCACGACTTCTTCTTCTCCGACCATTCGCCGGAAACCTAGATCTACTGTGCCGCCGCCCTAGCCAATGCCGACGTCTCCGACCACCGCCAAAGTGTTCGCCTCGACGAGACGAACTCCGTTCGAATTTTTCCCAACGACCACGACGTCTCCTCCACCGTGCAGCAGCCCCGACAGCGTCTCCTCGTCGGATACGTACGTGTCGTTTCTTCTATGGCTTGTATCGTGTCTCGTGTACACGTGTGTGAGGTCGCCGAGTCTCGAGGATCTTGTGAGTGTGCTCGGACATGCGAGATACGTGTCGTATATGTCGTATTGGACCAGGACACAAGACTCGGTGTCAGACCCGACCGCTCGTGTCCCTAACTGTCAGGATACGGGTTTAATTATTCGGGTTTCGGGTTTGATTTTAGTGTTAATGGGTTTTAAACCCATTTATTAATGGGTTTGGGTTTGGTTACTATTCATGCGGGTCGAGTTTTGGCCCATTAGCCTATTGGGCTGGGTTTTGATTTTATATTTATATATGTATTTATATATGTATATGTATGTATATATTAAGTATTTTATGTATTATACTGTTATATATATTTTATATATATTGTTTATATAATGTATATATATGTATACTGTTATATACTGTATTTATATATATTTATATTATATTGAGTATTTTTCTATATATATATATATATATATATATATATATATATATATATATATATATATATATATATATATATATATATATATATATATATATATATATATATATAATATTATTGTTATATTTATGTATATCTATGTATATATATTTATATATGCTATTTAATATATATACATGTGTTTCTATATATATATTTTTTTGTGCTAGATTTTAATAGATGTGAATTTACATGTTATTTTATTATCAGTAAATATTGTGGTTAAGTATATTTTACTACATTAAAATATTATTATATTATTTTAGGGAAAATTTATGAAATGCCCAAAAAATGAAAAAGTTTTATGAAAAACCCACCGCGCAATAACATTTCATCTTGTGCCCAGAATTAGCAAAAAATATATAAAGAGGGTTCCAAATGACATTTTTGCCCTTCCTTCTAATTTATTGAAAACACCCACAAAACTACTCTTAAAAAAAATATTTCGATACTTCATCTTCTTCCATACGCTGTTCACTTTCGAATCTAGGTTTTCTCCTCAAAAGTCTTCAAAAACTCGTCGAAAAATTTCGAAAAGACCGAGACAAACGGCAAAAGTGCTAAACGGAGGTTCAAACACCATTTTTTGCGATTCTAAAATTTCGAAAGGCCAACAAACGATAAAACCATTTATCTCAGGCTCCTCGAAGATACGCTCATTTTGCGATAAACCGGACCTCGTTTTGACCTCCCAGTCAAAAGTTATGGCCTTCCAAAGTTTCAAATGACCATAAAATGCAAGAGAATGACTATTCTCCGTGTTAGAACACGAAAAATGTTAATTTCGCATGAGGGTGGCCATTCTCCGTGTTAGTAACACGGAGAATGGTATTCTCCGTCTTAATTTACACAGAGAATGGCCATTCTCTGTGTTAGTAACATGGAGAATGACATTCTCCGTCTTAATTTACACGGAGAACGCCATTCTCCGTGCTAAATTATACGGAGAATGGCATTCTCCGTTTTAATTTACACGGAGAATGGCCATTATCCGTGCTAAATTATACGGAGAATGGCCATTCTCCGTCTTAATTTACACGGAGAATGGCCATTCTCTGTGCTAGTAACATGGAGAATGGCATTCTTTGTCTTAATTTACACGAAGAATGCCATTCTCCGTGCTAAATTACACGGAGAATAACATTTTTCGTCTTAATTTACACAGAGAATGGTCACTCCAGTGTTAAAATACAGGAGAATGGCCATTCTTCGTGTTAGAAACACGGAGAATGCCATTCACCGTGTTATTTTACACGAAGAATGGCCATTCCCAGTGTTAAAATGTAGGAGAATGACCATTCTTCGTGTATTTTAGTACGGAGAATAACATTCTCCGTGCTAAATTACACGAAGAATGGCCATTCTTCGTGTTAAATGACACGGAGAATGGTCATTCAAATGTTAAAACACAGAAGAATAGCCATTCTCCGTGTTAGAAATACGGAGAATGTCATTCTCCATTTTAGTAGCACGGAGAATGCCTAATTTACACGAAGAATGGCATTTTCTTTGTTAAAATGCAGGAGAATGACTATTTTTTGTGTTATATTGACGGAGAACGGTTGACAGAAACCTATTTTTTTATTTTTTGTTTTGTCGAAAGAAATTTGACATGAATAAAGATTCAAGAGTTTTCGTTCTTCTTTCAAAACGATGCTAACTCTTATGGAAAAGAAGAAGAAGATCTTCTCTCCATAATTGACCTAATTGTCGGAAAAGAAGAAGAAAAAGAAGAAGAAGATAAGCGATGATCGGAGTTCGAATGAAAAAAAAGCACGGTGAACTACGAACGATCTTTGCGATCTCTACTGAAGATGAAAGCAATGGAATTCAGATCTCTCGTGAAGAAGAAGAAGAAGAAGAAGACGAGAATCACAATCCAAATCTGAGTTTGTACGGAGGGGTAGTTATGGTATTAATTTTGTAAATACAGAGCATCTAAAGGAAATCTTGGAATACTTAACATGGAAATATATAATTACGGGCATTTCATAAAATCCATCCTGTGGGTGGGTTTTTCATAAAAACCAATCCCAAAATTGGGTTTCTCAGCAATTTCCAGATTATTTTAATATGCATATGTTTATATATATTTAACTCGTATTTTTACGTATTCTGCGAATTATGGCCATTTGAGTCCAGACCTAGCATAGGTTTTGTGGACTTAAATGAGTCTAAATACATTCAAGGTCTATACGAGTCATATCAGACTTGATTTATGGCCTTGGGTCCCGTATCTAAACTTCGGTTCAATTTCGTATACGTGGATAAATATATTAAATAATTAATTATTTATTTTCAGAAACTGTACCTTGCTGTATTTGAATTTTTAGATAGTATATAATTGATGTAAAAATCTGAGAAAAATTGTATTGAAATACTATGTTAATTTATATAATTTAATATAAATTTTCTAGGATTTAATTTGTATATTTTCCATTTTATAAAAATAGAAAAACAGAACTCTGTTTCAAAGTACTTATGTTTACTGATTTTTAATAAATATCCATAGTAGTTTATAAATTCCAGAAAAATTGGTATAAATTTCTATAATTAACAAGGATCATTTTGGTACTTTATTTTATATATATTGGTGCTTGTTGCCTATCTTAATAATTGTTGGAACATAGTGTACAGTCTGATTTATTAATTTAATAATTATGTCTTGTGAAGTTATGTGTGATTTTGGGATATTTTAGTATTGGAACCTTACCCTACCTTAGTATAGAGACCCTAAAAAGTTGGTTTAGGTATTGTGTCATCCCACATTGGTCTCCTATGCTAAAGTCATCACTTGGCTAGGTGTCTAATTAGAAAGTCGTGTCACACCACTAGTGTCCTAGTCTTGAGCTTAGTATAAAAACTAAGATTGTATATCCTTTTTGATAGTGACAGGACACCGGATATATATAGCTTTGTATTCATATCCTTGCTTTGCACGAGGCAAGTACCCCTATAAACTTTACTTACTGCATATAATGAATTGCGTATGAACTATGTTAATATAGTTACTTAAATGGAAAATCATATCTTACATGTTTCTATGTACCCACCGTATGTTTCACATGCTTAAAACTGTTCTTGTATTTCTCACATGTTATAACTTGGGTTATGGAAAAACTGATAGCTGAGTACGTGATCATGCCCCCTTCTCCCGTACGTATGTACCGAGCAAGGTCACATTTTATATGCATACCTTGTCGTAGGCCATTATCTCGTATTTTTGTACGGATGTACAACTATGCTTGTACACTTGTACGTATGTACATTTTATTACATGTAGACTTGTATACCGGTACATTTTATACCTATTGACGATCACGTGCCTGCTCCAATTTTAAATATTACATGTACATCTGTCGCCATGACAAATATATCTTCTACATGATAGATTGTGATATGCCATAATTCCTGTTTATTACACCTTTGTTCATTTCATGCTCCATATATTTAGTTTATAGAATCAGTACTTGCTCCCTTCCTGACAGAAAACGTTGCAAGTATACTTACCGAGGAGGAGTTGCTATGTGATTCCTAATATGGGGTCACCATTGAGGATCAGGCTTTAGCCCACGAGGATGTACTTACGGAGAAACTCGTCTAGTTTGTTATTTTAGTTGCTCTGGACTTTGAGACCAGGACTGTTTAGACTATGTATTTTGTTATTGGACCTGTATCCAATTTTACATTTTGGCCATGTATCTTTAAACATATTCGTATATTAGATGTTGTGTTGTGATGATTTCTTCAATATGACAAATGGAACTGTTAGCACACTTTGATCTTTTACTGTTTACTTTTATAAGAACAGCTTACTACGCTATAACTCGAGCGTAGGCTGGACATGCCTCAATCCGTCCCAACAATTTGGGTAGCGGGTCGTGACAGGGGCAGCAGCCGGGGGGGCAGCGGCTGCGGGGGGGGGACAGCTGTCGCGAGGGGGGTGCAGTGGCGGCGGGAAAGGAGGGGGGTTGAAGGAAGAGGAAGAAGAAATTAGGGAAGGGGTATTTTTGTCAATTTTTTTGGTCAAAGCTGTTGATCGTCCGTTCTGGACGGTTTTCATCCAAAGTGGGGGGACCCTTACATTTTTTGCGAAAAACTGTGGGGTGCACCCTTAATATGGGTAATCTAAGTGAGGGGTAAGTCAAAAAATTTCTCTTATTTTGAAGGCTATTTTCAAATTTAGATCTAAAGATGAAATTGGCTAATTATAAGGGCACAGCCTTTTTTACTCGGGGCTAGCCAGGATTAGGGCTAGCCAGGCTTTGAGGAACTTTTACTCGGGTTGTCCAAAGTTTTCATTCAGGGGGCTGTCCAAACCCCACAGGCCCCCCAAACCCGAAAATCACTCTCATTTCAAATTTTCCCTATCTCTCTTCACAAACCCTATTTTCCCTCCTCTTCTTCTTCTTCTTCTTCTTCTTCTCCACGATTTCCCACTCCTCTCTCTCCATTTGTTTTACGCAATTGTCAGGGTAAGGGTTTCGATCCTCATCTCTACCATTTTCTTTGTCTTCACCATTTTCCAACGGTCTCTCCCTACGATGGCACGCAAACGTTCCTCTTAATCAAGGTAAGAAACCTAATACTTAAAGTTGTCAATTCCCCCCCAAAAAAATCCTATTAATTTAGTTCGAACAACCCAAGTCAGTTCCTCTCGAGTCGACGACGACTGCCCATGTTTCTGGCAGTCCTATGTACTGTTAGGACTGCCAGAAAGAGAGGCAGACCACTTGTACAGCAAGTATTACACAGGACTGCCGCACTTTGTGGCAGTCCTTTATGCATAAAGGACTGCCACTAAGTGCGGCAGTCCTGTGTTATACTTGCTGTACAAGTGGACTGTCGCTCTTTCTGGCATTCCTATGTACTGTTAGGACTGCCATAAAGAGAGGCAATCCACTTGTACAGCAAGTATAACACAGGACTGCCGCACTTTGTGGCAGTCCTTTATGCATAAAGGACTGCCACAAAGTACGGCAGTCCTGTGTAATACTTGCTGTACAAGTGGACTGCCTCTCTTTCTAGCAGTCCTAACAGTACATAGGACTGCCAAAAAGAGCGACAGTCCTGAATTGGGAGTCTTGTTTGATGTTTGCTAAGTATTAATCGATTGATATTAAATATTTGTAGTCACGACCCGACTCCGAAGACGAAGGACGTTGACATCGAGGGTGAAAGAAAACGTCCTACTGCATCGGAGCGGAAGGCACGTGAAGCTGAGCGGGTTCGCGAAAAACCAATAACGATAAGTGAACCGGCGGCACCCTCTCAGACTGTACCACGTCGAACCAAACACGTTGCAAGTAAATCGAAGCAACAGAAGACTCTTCCTGATTCTCCCTCCTCCGATGATGATTTGCCCATTGTTCATAGAGAGGAGAACGATGGTTCCGGACCTTCTCACACGAAGGCCGCTTCTGATAGAGCTGATCCGGAAGTGAGGCCAATCGGTTGCTCACTATTGACGTCCCTGCCTAACCACATATCTTACCAAATTTGGAAGGATCTGGCAAGTTCATTACCTTAGATATTTACATTTTTTTGTAAAATAGTAGTTACATTTTATATTTATATTTTCTTTATATTGTTTTATTTTCAGAAAAGCTCGCGTATCTTGCAGGTCATTAACCACGCTAAGATGTGTTGTACATGGAATTTTGACAATTTAAAAGAAGGTGTGAAGGCCAAAATCATCCCCACTGGGTTGCAGCATATTGTGAAACACTCGTATAAGATCTTGGATCATGCACTGATCTCTGCGTTTGTGGAGCGGTGGCATCCCGAAACAAACAGTTTCTATTTCTCTTCCGGGGAGTTGACGATCACCCTCGACGACGTCCACCACATTTTGGGACTTAGAGTTGATGGTGGTCCAATGCTGATGAATTATGATACGGGCGACTTTGAGATGTATGACGAGATGGTGGAATTGGTCGCCAATGCACTCGGTATTGAGGCAGAGAATTTTGTTAGTCTCCCCGAGTTTAAGAAGTTGTACGGAGTTCCTTTGAGTTTTCTTAGGAATGCACACATTAATGATGATGACGATGAAGACGATGAAGATGACAATGAGGACGACGCCAACGACGATGTAGTGGCCCGGGTATACATGTATTTCATCTTGGGAGTCGTCTGCATTCCGGACAAGTCCGGAACCTCGATTCACGCCAAATATGTTAACAATTTTATGAACTTAGGCACTGTGGATCAAATATCATTTGGAAGCGGTATACTAGCTTATCTCTACCGCGAACTTGGTACTGCATCTAGAGTCGGATCGAAGACTATAGCTGGTTGTCAAACTCTGCTCCATGTGAGTCAAGTAAATCGTACTTTGTTTCTAGTTTAAATAAAATTAGGTCGATTAATATGTGTTTCATCTATATTTCATGTACAGGCATGGATATACGAACATTTTTCGATGCTAAAGAGGGCTACTCTTAACAAAGACTATGATGAGCAGCTACCTAGGATGTGCAAGTGGAATCCAGTTAAGATAGATAGCAGACATCCGCATACTTTAGCTTCCCTGCGTATCGCACTTGAAGATATGAACGAAAAGGAGGTGAGACAATGCTAACTTAAATTTTTATTTACTTAGGATTTCATTATAGTGTAAAATAGTAACGTCTTTGGTCTTGATTACATATACTATGATGTAGATTATTTGGCATCCATATAAGGATCTTCGAAATAGTTCTCGTCCGTTGCAAGGAGTTTCACTATTTCAAGGTCTGATATCCTGTCAAGAAATTGAGGAGCCTCATATGCCAGACAGAGTGCTTCGTCAGTTTGGCTACGTGCAAACTATACCGGGCACTTTGAATTTGAGGACTTCTTCAAAAGGGAACAAAGCATCAACCTATGTCCCGCCAGACTACCGTTGGGGCTCTTACTTCTTCACTGAGTGGCAACGTCATGTAGTTGGTGAAACTTTACGACGTCCGGTGGAGCAGATGTGGGATTGTACTGATGAATATATGAATTATTATGTAGAGGCCGGACATGGTATGATGTTGAATCCAGATACGCGAGGGAATGAAGTACCGGTAGCTGCTCCTCTACCAAACAGGGCAGGCCTGCTTGACGCACTGCAAAAGATGGCAAGTAGTATTTTTTTCGAATTAATGTTTACCAGTATAGTAACCTGGCTAATTTGGACCCTTAATTTTTTCCTTCAGGCTTCGAAAGTAAGAAACTTGGGGAAAAGTCTCGTGCTGTACAAGGGAGAGAAGTACGTCGACGTTGCTAACCAGATGCAGAACATCGCATCGGACTATCCGTTTCTCGAAAACGAGCGACGGACTAAGATGCGTCATGAGAAAAAATGACTTGCTTGTACTTGTTTGAACAATTTGTGTGCCGCTTTTGTTGAACTGTGTTTCGAATACATGTTGACGTCTTGGTTGTAATATGTTTTGAAGACTTAATGTCGAACTCTGGTATCATTTTATTGTATTATGCTTTCTTTGTAATAGGTTTTGAATACTTCATGTCGAACTCCCGTATCATTTTATTGTAATATGCATTTTTTCTAAGTAGGACTGCCAAAAAATTTGGTAGTCCATCGTGAATGAAGGACTGCCAGGGAACTGGGCAGTCCAAGATAGAACTTGCTGTGAATAAGGACTGCCCAGAAAACTGGACAGTCCTTGTTCACAGCAAGTTCTAAATTGGACTGCCCAGTTCCCTGGCAGTCTTTCATTCACGATGGACTGCCAGTGTTCTGGGCAGTCCAAGATAGAACTTGCTGTGAAGAAGGACTGCCCAGGAAACTGGGCAGTCCTTGTTCACAGCAAGTTCTAAATTAGACTACCCAGTTCCCTGGCAGTCGTTTATTCACGATGGACTGCCAGGGAACTAGACAGTCCAATTCAGAACTTGCTGTGAAGAAGGACTGCCCAGGAAACTGGACAGTCCTTGTTCACAGCCAGTTCTAAATTGGACTGTCCAGTTCTCTGGCAGTCTTTCATTCACGATGGACTGCCAGTGTTCTGGGCAGTCCTGGTAAATATGATACTCAACTGTAAATGTGATACTCAAATGTCATACCAAAATAAACTTCCTTCTTCTTCTTTACAAAATGATGTAAAATAGTGTATCTGAGTAGGACTAAATATTTATATTTCTTTTAACAACCACATTCTTCGGTATAGACATAAATGTTTATCCTTGTTTCTAGTTATAAAATGTGACAAAACTATCGGTGTAGGACGGAAGAAATGTTTATCCTTCTTTCAAGTTACAAAATGTGACAAAACTATCGATGATGCTCCCCACTATCAGTCAATCAATACATCGTAGTGGTCTTTCGGCATTGGTTTAGGTTGCACGTAGTTTGTTTTCTCCTTGTAGGCATTGATCGCATCGGTGTACAGCGTCGTCCAAGCGATCGATTCTTCCGGAGCATGTTTATACCAGACTGGATCGGGGGGGAATAGGACTGTGCCCGATAAACCGCGGGATGACGAAGTGATTATAATCAAGTCCAATGGCATGTAGAGTGGACATAGTGTAGTATGTCGGAGGAGCGGTCATTGGGAAGAAAGTGTTGTTACTTCTCTTCGACAGAACGATAATTGGGATCTTGTACCTGTAAGCGAATACAAATGGAGTATAAGTATTTATCAAACTTTTCACGTTAGTAAGAATGTGTAGGTATATTGTACCTGTTAGCGAATAGATATACAGCAGAAGGAATATCCATGTAATGTTCCTCTCCAGTAGTCTGATCGGCGCACGGAATGCTTGTCAATAATTCTCTAACTGTATCTGGGCTTAGTAATTTACTGAAGAAGGGAAGATGAGACTCCAACTCCTCGTACAGCTCTGCTCTAACCTGCCTCCATCCGTCTTTAACGGAGTATCCTAGATGTCTTGCAAGGGCGTGGTACCCACAATGTCCATCTTTAGGCACATCTTCAATAGACCAAATGTACTCCCGTATTGCAGAATTAAATATATGAATGTACATGTCGAATGTGACACCAATGCTTGTTTTTTGTTTCTTCCGTTGAATAGGAAGCTTCTCATTCCTCTTTGGACAAACGAACATTTCCATGCTTCTTTCAATATGCTCAAATAATGATAGTTCTCTTCTAGTAGACTCAAGCTTCTTCTTCTGTGTTCTTGTAAGTCTTCTTTGTAGTCTACCCTTCGGGGCAACGATAACAGATGGCTCCTGCACATGACTGCTTGCCGGGTGGGCAAGTTCTTGAATTTTACGTTCAATAGACTGTCTCTCAGGTTCTAGGGCAGCACACCATCTTGCATGAAGAAGTTTAACTTCTGGCAAGGAAAAGAAATCGTCGTGACTCTCCACCATAGGCATAACTGACAATTGTCCCCAACGTTGATCAACGACCACTACTGGAATAGGTCTGCCTTGACGTCGATATTCGTTGGTCTCATGAGCACAAGGAAGGCCGAGAGAATGACGATGTGTACAACCACATTCTTCGGTATCAACACCAACTGAATTTGCCCGAGCTATCTCTTCAAATATAAACCCCAAAGCATAGTGAGACAATACATGGATTAAATCAGACAAAAGCTTCTCTTTCCTATGTTCGTGCTTTACAATATTCAGGCTCATCTGAAATGAAGCCTTGATCTTGTTCACCGTCGAGTTGGTCATTAGATTAATCGACTGCCAAACTGACACAAAACCGTCGACCGATGAACGTATATATATTTTCAGTTTTGAGTGTGACCCTTCGGCACGGTTTGTAGTGGTCGTGCCGTAATGCTTCACCTCACTACCAAAATAAGTCATATAATCGACGTAATTAGCGACGCCAACTTAAAACGTCGCCAATATTTTTGGTTTTAGCGACGCCAAATTTAAGCGTCATAATACGTCGCTGGTAGCGACATACAGCGACATATTGCGACTACCTATAGTCTAATAAAAATCAACGTCGTTGATTTGTCGGAAAACGTCGCTAGTTTTATCAGTTCAGCGACGTTTAGCGTCGCAAAGTTTATAACGTCGCCGAATATTAAACTAATACCGACGCTTTGCGACGTATTTCGGGTGTCGCTAATTTCTGCTAAATAGGGTTTCCTCGGTTCCAATTTTCATTTCTCCCTCTCCCCAAATTCTTTGTTCCCGCCCCTCTTCCCCCAACCTCAACGACAGCCCGACCCCCTTCCCTCCGGCGCCGCTCATCCTCCTCCTCCATCGCGAGCTCCTTCTCCTCCCTCCGATGAGCCCCTTCTCCTCCTCCTCCTCCACCGCGAGCCCCTTCTCTTCCTCCACCGCGAGATCCTCCTCCTCCACCACCACGAGGAGATTGAAGGTAAACCCTAACCCTAATTGAGGTGTTTTTCGTGTCCAAAATGGACACGGAGACACATTACGACCATGTGTTCACTGATACAGTGTGTTCGTGAGGTTTTGGACACTTTGTGTCCATTTGTTGGACACGTGGACACCCCCAAGCTTGCATATATATGTATTTCACCTCTGTACACTTAATCCCCTCCTCCTCCACCACCGAACTTGTCCTCCTCCTCCTCTTCCACCACCGTGAGGAGACTGAAGGTAAACCCTAACCCTAATTGAGGTGTTTTTCGTGTCCAAAATGGACACGGAGACACGTTACGACCATGTGTTCACTGATACAGTGTGTTCGTGAGGTTTTGGACACTTTATGTCCATTTGTTGGACACATGGACACCCCTAAGCATGCATATATATGTATTTCACCTCTGTACACTTAATCCCCTACATACACTTGTGTATTTTCGTATTAATTTGGATTTGCATATTGGGTTTGGGTTTCGATATAGTGTTTGATACATTGTTTCACCTTGCAACATTCCTACACTTATTTTAGGCAACAAGTATATGAACCAATTAGTCAACATCTATTTGTTGAAGTATGGTACTCCATTCTTCGTAAGTTCTAGCTATATATGTCTCAAGATCCAATACTCGAAAATCCCAAGAAGAAGAAGAAGAAAAGAATAAAATGACATCGCTCAACACCCTATGACAACTCTTTGTAGAATTGTGTTAAAGTGTGAGTTCTACAGTATGAGTTCTACAGTATGGTTCTCTTTGTAGGATAAAATGACATTGCTCAACCCTATCGATCTTTCATACAAGTCTTCCTTCATCTATTGTCTTAAAGTGTGAGTTCTACAGTATGGTTCTCTTTGTACAATTGTGTCTTATTTTAGACAATAAGGGTTTCCTATTTTTATAGGTAATATGGCAACATGTGTAAGGGAACATATAGGTGTGTGTGTTTGTGTTTGAAAGGGAGTGTCACAAGAGTAAGGCGTGAGCATGTGTTAGTATTTTGAGCTATCACTACAACAAATATGGCCTACAATAGCATGCGCAGAATGCTATAGAAAGCCTTCTATAGCATATTCTGTCTGCTATGATCGCCCACGCTATAGTATGTCCAGACATGTGAACGCTATAACATTATAGCATTCATGAATGTTGTAGAAGGTTTATAGCGTTCGTGTATGCTGTTGATGGTTTATAGCGTTTATGAATGCTGTAAATACTTTATAGCATTCTAGAACGCTGTAGATAGTTGATAGCGTTCGTGAGTGCTGTGGATTACTTATAGCGTTTATGAATGCTGTAGATTTTTTATAGCGTTTGTGAATGCTGTGGATGATTTATAACGTTTGATGAATGGTTTGATTTATTATAGCGTTCATCATATGCTATAGTGGTAGCAGCAATTTAGCCGTTTTGAGTGCTATAAACCTGCTACAGAATTTCATATTATTTTATATCTGCTACAGAATTTCATATTTCATAACCTGTTTTGTATCACATATAAATAACAATAATCGCAAACAATTTCAATCGCAACTTGCATTTCGATCAATCAAGATATAGTAAAGATTTGCCAAAAAATGAAATGTTTCATTAGAACATTCAAGATATACAAAAAGTAGTAGTCATTAAAACATTCAAGATGTAGAAAAAGTAGTTGTACGCAAAATAAACCATTCCATTTACAAAGTATCTGTAGTCCAAGATAAACCATTCCATTTACAAATATATGTAGGCCAAAAAACAGCTCGATCGCCTCTTTCCTTCTAGCAGCTATCCACAACCATCAAAAACATATACGCCAACCTACACAAAATTGAGAAGAAAACACATTATGATATAAAAAATAAGATAGAAATATTTTACACCATGAAATGAACTAAGAGATATCTAGCAGATACCTAGCAGTTTTTATAATAGAGTACTTAGATTTCATACACCATGAAATGAACTTAGATTTTGACAGCGTTCCATGGAGTTGAAGTCTGTGGCTAAGGAGGCATGCAGTGTGTTAAATGTGAAGTTGAAGGACAGTAGTGTTATGTAAAGCAGTGTAATACATGAAGTAAAGTGCAAGAAGGTTTAAAAAATTGGGAATAATGCCTACGACATTCTGGAGACACGGCAAAGGCAGCAACCTTACCACACTTCTGCTTAAAAATTGGGAATAATGCCGCACAAGCAATGAGGAAACCATCTCCCTCGACGATATAGAATAAATCCAACGATGATCATAGCACTGCAGGATTAAAAAAATCCAATATTCTTAGTACTAATAGTTTGACACATTATACAGGTAATGCAAGGACATCTTATTCCACAACATCTAACAGGTGAGGAATATTCATTTAGAATGAAGAAGTGACTTCCATGCTTTTCATATCACCAAAAAAAAACTTATTATGAGGATAAGCATAGCAGTCATAATCTTCCATAGGAGCGTCTAATAACAAGCGAGGAATATTCATCTAGAATAGACAATGTAAGGATGATCTTCCATAGGAGCATACTATAATATATAATGAATATTAAGAATTGACTTTCACATTTAATATCATAAAAAAAAGTTTATTATCTTGTAAGTATAGCACTGATAGCCTTCCACCACTGGTATGAACACATTGTTCATAAAAAAGTTGGGAAAGATGATGAAAACCTAACAAATGAATTGATCTGCAAAGAACAAGATGCTTGAGAAAGCTGCACAGGACAACATATAACCTAGAATGCCAGCTTTCATCCGTTCCAGACCTCCACCTTTGGAGGTGATCTCAAACACCTAGGCAAAATATATGCTTACGTTCTATGGAAACAAACATGCTTGAGTACGTCTTCTATTTGTATGTAAGACATGCCTATTTTGTATGTTGCTACGATGCAGTAACTTCTACAAAGGATCCTATTTTCCTTTTCAAGTTACGCTAAACAATATCATGAGAATGCTAACTATCCTTTCCTGTTTGTAAAGTGCAAATGTCTTCATTCAAAGCATTGTTGCATTTAGGAGGTTGATAGGAAATGGCTAAGCAATGAAAATGAATGTAGTTAGAGAAAGACGATTGTGTATTTCATGTTTTGCAGATTGGTGTCTGTAGTCACATTTGCACAAGGAACTTGTTCCCCTAAAATGAGTTGCTATATGTTTTCTTCCATGTAAATAATCTTCAATTTTATCATAATACATAATTTGATCTGTTTTGTATTCCGTTGCTAATGCTAGTTTATTTTCCTCGGTTCTGTAGATGAATTCTTTCTTAAATGGAGGAAGCTAATTAGATTCAGATTTAGGAACACATATACGTCAATCCTTTCGGTTGAAATATACAGTGCAAACAGTGAACATATACAAGCAAACACTACAAGACTCACCATATATACAGTGCAAACACTCAACATATATAAGCAAACACTAAAAAAACTCACCATAGAACAACATTTTAGGCTTACATTAACATTTTGTTAGACAACTACAAGGAGAAGAAGAAGAAGAAATTACGAGGAAAAGGGAATAACTGACGATTAACATCAAAGAAAATTTGTTGATTGTGCCGGCGATGCCATAATAGGAACAATCCAACAACGATAATAATTAGCACAAGAGAACCAACACTGGCACCCAATGCGATAGCCACACGGCGACGTCTAACTACTCCAGGTTGTGCCGCAACTGAGAAACCCAAGGACCCTATTAATTAGAATAGCCATTGGAGTAAATAATCAAAGGCCCAGCAGAATATCATTATCAAGATAAGGAACTTGCTCAACTGCCTAAAAGTTTAAATCATCGGGCTCACCCTTTAGATCATCAGGTGGATATGAAAGTGGATCCAAAGACACATTGGAACAATTGTTAACTGAGCACGGTCCACAGATTAAAGGATTTCCTACAATGCTGGTCAAGAATGAAGAATATAGCATTTAAGTTTGTGCCCTTATGTTGCTCAACACTGCTTGAAACTCAAATAGATGCATCAAATGCCTAAGAGATGAAAAAGCTTACTTGAAAGTTCTTGCAGATAATTTTGGTAACGAGCCACTTAAATTGTTATAAGAAAGGTCCCTGCAAGCATTTATCAAATTAAACAATGCTTGCTAATTTTGCCATTTAAAATGAACATTTCTAGCATAATGAGTGAGAAGAGCGAGCTGGAGAGTAGCATACATACAGGAGAGTGAGACTGTCGATGTTGGACAATAAATCAGGGCATTGTCCAGATAGTCTGTTCTTGTTCAACCGCCTGCCTTGCTCAAAACCAGAAGGAAAATGATTAATAAGAGTTGAAATCCACATATAATTATTATAGAAAAGGCAAGATCAATGTATCCAAATGTTATAGAATCTTACAAATAGTTCAGGTTCCTTAGGTTCCCCAAGGAACTAGGAATACTGCCACTGAACTGATTGTTCGAAAGGTCCAGAGTTTGGAGCTTTTCCAGCTTTCCGATATTGCTAGGAATAGGTCCAGATATGGCATTGTTCTGAAGCAGCCTATAAGAACAAACCCAGACTTTACCACTCACATAAAGTATGAGCAAAATGCTTACATTACTCCAACAGCAAAATTTACGATTAACCGTATCAGGTTTTTAAAACAAATCGATCATATTAGATAATCATATGTCGAACCTCAAGCTTTTGAACAGAATTTTCACTTACACAGACTGCAAATTCGTGAGATTGCCAATCGATGGTGATAAAGTTCCAGATAAGCTTTGGCTTGGTAGACCTCTGCCAACAAAGACATAAACGAATTGACATATCTAGTCAAATTCAGCGGACATAAACGAATTGACATCTCAATGTAATACATCTCGATATAGACAAACTTTCAGTTGATGAGGAACAAAAAAGTGCCCAGCTCAAAAGCATAAGCCAATTCCAAATAGTTTTGAACTTACATGGACCCTGTAAAGGAGCAATATATAAATTATTTGATTTGGAGCAATAACATCGCAGGCCATCTTATTAGCATAGTTGCAACAACAATCTTGGCTTTCTTCTGAGTTACAGATAGCATATGCACATTAAAGAGCATATATAATGACTTAAGGCTATTAAATGGGCTCATGGAAAATACCCAAATTGAATTCCTGTTACAGTTTCAACATAATTTAATCACGCAAACTGTTTAGGTAACAAAAAGATAATCTTTGTTGTTTTACAATATTAACCATGAGTGAAACAACTTCATAAGCATTGGCATGGATTAAAAATGAACAGAAACCTAGGAAAAAAAAATTTCTGCACGCATATGCCAAATTATAAGTTAGCCTTCTCATGGAATCAGATACTACTGTAACATGCATGGTTTATCACTTTCAGCAACATGTTTCTGAATGCATGGAATAGGAGTACACATTGCTGATCAGTTAGTTTGACTTCTATCTATTTGCCAGGGATATATACCTTCTTCAAATCTTTGTGTTGAAGCCGCTGCTTGCTTTCTCACATGCATCCTCTGCACTAAAAGAGATCATCCACGAAAACTACACCAGGTTCTAGTTCTGTAGGATTTCAAATATTCACACAACTAGAATCAACTCTGTGATAGATAAAACAATATCATGTGCTCAAGAAGCATAATTCCAGATTTAGTTGTTTGTTTGTCATGCTAGGTGACCACGTTTGTCAATTGTAAAAACTGAAAAGACAAGTAAATTCTTACAAATTACAAAAGTTTGGGAAAATATTTTGAGAAGACTGATGTTTTTGGTGTCATCTCCTTTGCTTTTGAATAAAAGGAAAACTGTTGGTCCTTTCCTGACCACCTATGTTGGTGATAACTTATACTATGCTAGAAATTGGCCTAATTTAATGACAAACAAGAAAAGGAAGAAGAAACAAGTAAAGAAAACATAGAAATTGCAAAGATATTAAGTTGCAAACCTTATAGTTATCTAATATGTTGCAGCTTAAACTATGTAAAAAAAAGAGTATGAAAAATCAGAGCAATAATGAGTAAATCAATTTGGCATGAGAGCTATCTGGGGAAAAAAAGGGTATCATAACTTCATATAAGTACTTAAAACAACAGTGTATCAGTGCCATGAAAATTGGCATGTATCAGAACCATGATGTCAAAATTGATATGGTATCAGAGCTATCTTTAAAACAACAATGTGCAATTTAGTGTCATATGTATAGCTTATATCTAAATTTGAAATAAAATCACAAAAACTGTTGAGATTTGCTTAACATGAAATCTTCAATATTATGAATCTTGTTGAGTTTCAAAGAGCAGCCTCTCGGATTATACAAAATATTGCCATGAGTAAAACTATTGACCCTATAGTCTACAAAATATGGCAGTAACATGACACTATATACTAGTACACCGACAAAATACTCACATTGAAAGAAAAGATAAATATGCACTCTTTTTGAAGGACCAGTCTGTTCAAATAATGGTTATGACATAGAAGGTTAAGTTATTGGCCATTGAGATCAAGTCTAGCTCTTCATCTGAATCAATCACCTCCTCAAAGTCATAATGCATCAATTTCTCATAAAGTTAGAGCCACACCAACAAAAATTTATATAAAAATAAAGAACCTCGAACAAAATGGTATTCAAGGAATTGTATAACATCCACGGACAATATTTGAGAGCATAAACAGAGTAAAGAAGGAACAGATTTTTACTATGCAAACATAGTGCAAGGGCAAGGAGCTCTCAATTTCCGCAGTCATGTAGTTGATAATTCCCACTAAACTGAGCAAGAAGAGAAATATAATGGACACAAGCAAAGACATGAATCTTAATGATATATTTCACCATTGTTCTCTGATTATCAACTTCTGATGGCTATAGTATATACTTATGCTGCTTTTGGAACCATGAACACAACAAAATGCTTGCCGTGTCCGTGGAGGACACATATCAGACACGTAGAAACTCCAAAATGCACTAGGAAATGCCACAAAGCAGTGTCATGTCGATATTATGCTGTGTCAAATTCGAACGCGTGCGACATAGATGTTGCTTGACAGCCACGCCCCTAGAATTGGGACTTCAGCTACATCAATTTTCAGAAATAACTAACCATTATCAACAAATATGTATGTCTGTGTATATAAACTTTCGAGCATTAAAGACACAAGTAATAGTGTCTTAGTTATTTGCATAAAAGACTTCAACTTCTCCTGAAATCTAAAAGAGGTCACATGGCAACAGAGCCATTGGCTTTAAGTTGTAATTGGACATTGTGAAATTCATCAGTATATACCAAACATTGGCAGTCAATATCTGTCTCCAAAACAAGGACCACGCCCATAATAAATAAGTAATAGCCTTATAGTTTCTCAGAAGCCTAGAAATTGGCACCAGCTATGTCTGCCAACATAAAACCCTAAGTAAACACCAGGGTGTTCACTGGTGAATGTGGCACTAAGAAATTGAAGAATATAATGGTATTCAAGGAATTTTAGATTGGAATGAGTAGGAATGATATTAAGGCATATTATCTGAGAATGAACATCGAACAAAAGCAAAAGTTTCATACACAAATATGTCAAGTATAAGGGTATAGCCTTTGCTGGGAAAGTAGAGGGAATGATTCACGGGATCACTTGTCAACAAAACATTACATTTAAAACATAGAAAATTAAGTGAACATCAGCTAGAGAAAATAAAATTCCTTCTTCATTTCTTAAAATTAAGCCTTGCTAGAAGGTACTTGACTTACTCGGAGATGGTCACCTGGTCGAAAGTCATCTCTAGACATTGAAGCGGACGAACTCCCATATCCCAGGGCGGGGGTGGACGACGATGGCGACAAAAGGGGGCGGACGACGATGGCTACATGAAATCAAAATCAGTAACTATGAGCAAAAATGAAATGAATTAGGTTAGGGCTTTTGTGGTAACCTGAGCGGAGCAGAGGAATTCGAGGAAGGGATTGTCGAAGAGGGTTTAATGTTGGTGATCGTCGGAGAAGACAGAGGCGAGGCCGTTGAGGAAGTTGGGGGGCTGGAGGATGCCCTTTCCCTGGTTGGCGTACCTGGACGAGGAGAAGAAAAAGGAAAAAAATTGAGGTTAGGGTTTCTAAAGGGAGGGTGAGCGTGTGTGTGTGTGAGAGAGAGAGAAAGAGAGAGAGAATGGTGGAAAAAAAATTATGGGGAGAGGGATTTTGGTGTAGTGGAAAAAAATTGCGGGCTGAAATGCAGCTCTAAATTTTTGGCAAAATTTCAAGCGGTAAAATGAAAAAAGATTCTACAGCATCCAGGAAACGCTATAGATAGATATTTTTATACCACTACAGAAAGAATGCTATTGTTAATAACATTCTATAGCGGGGACACTTAAATGCTATAGAAAAACTGCTATTGTAGGCTATATTTGTTGTAGTGTATGAGAGTGTTTGTTCTATTGAGGTTAGTACCAACTGGCAAGTTAGGTTAAAAGAACCTGGGAACCATGGTGTGGTTGTATACATCATGTATATGTATGTGTGTGTCTAGTGGGAGAAAGGGGGAGGGTTAACTAGTACCAGGTATTTGGAGAGGAGGGAGAGTTTATACTAGTATATATAGACTAATATCCTAAAACTTGACTTATACAACTTAGAAATGGCTAGTTTGACCAAGTTGGACTAGTTTAGCTTAGAGTTGGCACGGTTGGACTATACATAATATATAGACTAATATCCTAAAACTTTACTTCTACAACTCAGCCTATATGAAATATTGTAGACACGGGTGATATACCGCCGCGATAATCTCTGACCACCGCACGCACAAACACGCAAAAGAAAAGTTAGCAATGCGAAAAGAAGATGACAGATAATCTCTGACCACTTAACGTAAAATGTCATGTGCACATATACTGCGGAAAGTGTAGACTGCATGAACTGACAATTGCATATCATTCACTACCTTGATGTATCTATCTTACAGAATTATGGAGCTGAATTACTATATGCGGAATCGTACTTGGATGTACAACCGTCATCCTGATGACATGTGCGGTGTGCGGGATGAATTCATAGAGGGTGTACACCAGTTCCTGCAGTTTGCCAAGGCGTTCCCTCAGTACATGGACGGTACCAAAATTAAGTGTCCGTGTGTGAGATGTCGCAACTTGAAATATCATCCAGAAGTGGATGTCACGTATCATTTATACTCGAAGGGTTTCATGCCAAATTACTATCAGTGGAGCAAGCACGAAGAACTTGTGTCTTTAACATCGGAGTACGAGCCTTATGTGGATGTCCACAACAACGCTCCTTACGACGATGGGTTGGTGAACATAGTTTTCGGCGCGGCCGGGCCTAGTTTCGATCCGGATGATCATGATGCACCTGAGGAGGCACCGAACCCCGATGCTGCACAGTTCATGGAGTTGCTGGAGAATGCAAGGACTCCATTATATCCTGGTTGTGAGGATCATTCACCGTTGGAGGTGGTTACAAGATTGTTGAGCATCAAGTCCGATTTTAACATGTCGCAAGATTGCTACAACCGTCTTATGGAGTTGCTTATAGAAATATTGCCTGAGGGTGCGAAGTTGCCTAAAGACTTCTACCGGTCTAAGAGGATGGTTAGATCACTCTGGATGGGATACGAAAAAATCGATGCCTGTCGCAACGGGTGCATGTTGTACTACAAAGACGACAAGGATGAAGATGCCTGCAGATTTTGTGGTGTCGATCGCTACAAGGCATGTGGTAGAGAAAAGTATGTCGGTGCCAGGAAGCCTACCTCTTCGATGCACTACTTGCCGTTGACGCCGCGGTTGCAGCGGTTGTTTATGGTGAAGGAAACTGCAGAAAACATGAGTTGGCATAAGCGGGAACATACCGAAGGAGTGTTGGATCACCCATCTGATGGAGAAGCATGGAAGCACTTTGATCGAGAGTATCCAGATTTTGCTTCTGATCCGCGTAATGTCAGATTGGGTCTCTGCTCCGACGGTTTTACCCCATTCGGACTTTCGGGATCCCAGTATTTATGTTGGCCTGTGATCGTAACCCCGTACAATCTACCGCCTTGGATGTGCATGAAGACTCCGTATATGTTTCTCACCGTTATTATCCCAGGTCCGAACAATCCGAAAAGGAACATCGATGTGTATTTACAGTCGTTGATTGATGAGTTGAATCAGCTGTGGGAAGTAGGTTCCAACACGTACGATGTATCTAGAAAACAAAATTTTCGGATGCGGGCAGCACTTATGTGGACCATCAACGACTTTCCGGCCTATGGAATGTTTTCTGGATGGAGCACGCATGGTCATCTTTCATGTCCGTATTGCATGGACAGCACTAAGGCTTTCCATTTGAAACACGGAGGCAAACCGTGCTTCTTCGATTGTCATCGACAATTCCTGCCGAAGGATCATCCGTACCGGAGGAACAGGAATATTTTTCATGCTGGCGTTGTGGAGAAGGCTAATCCCCCGCCAAGGTGGACCAGATACACGATATGGGAAGAGGTAAAAGATTTACCAAGAGCTATTGAGCAGCCTGCTACGGGCTACAAGTGTGACGGATTTGGTCGCACTCATAACTGGACGAAGAGGAGTATATTCTGGGATCTTCCATATTGGAGCACCAATCTGATTAGACATAACCTTGATGTCATACATATCGAAAAGAATGTGTTTGACAACATAATTAATACTGTAATGGACGTAAAGGGGAAGACGAAAGATAATCCAAAGGCTAGATTGGACTTGGAAGAAATATGTAGACGTCCTGCATTGCATTTGATAGAGGACGGGAATGGGAAGTTGAAGCAGCCTAAGGCAATTTTCTCACTGGAGAAGGAGGATAAAGTGAGACTTTGTAGGTGGATTCAAGGTCTGAAATTTCTAGATGGGTATGTTTCGAACTTGAGAAGATGCGTCGACCTCAAGGAGAACAAACTGACAGGTATGAAGAGCCATGATTGTCACGTATTCATGGAGCGGTTAATTTCGATTGCATTTCGGGAATTCTTACCGCAGACAGTTTGGGATCCATTGACGGAGCTTAGCATATTCTTTAGGGACCTTTGTTCTAAGAAATTGCTCGTTGAACGTCTAGAAAAGCAAGAGAAGGACATTGCGGTAACACTGTGCAAGCTAGAGAGGGTGTTCCCTCCTGGATTCTTTGACTCTATGGAGCATTTGCCGATTCATCTTTCCTACGAGGCACGTGTTGGTGGACCCGTCGAATATCGATGGATGTACCCGTTCGAGAGACTTTTGAATCACCTAAAAAGAAAGGTGAAAAATAAGGCTCGGGTCGAGGGTTCTATTTGTGAAGCCTATATTCTCGAGGAGATTACAAATTTCTGCTCCTCCTATTTCAAACCTCATGTTGCTACGAATAGAACGAGGGCTCCGAGAAACGACGACGGATATTAAGAATTTAATGATGGAATACTGAAAGTATTCAATGCGTCCGGAAAGCCTTCGGGGAAAATGAAGAAGAGATATTTGAATGACGAAGAGCTAAGGGCTGCTCAGTTGTATGTATTACTCAATTGCGACGAGGATAAAGTGGAGAAGCTAGAGGGGTAAGTAACTCAGGATGATGAGTTTACGTCATCTCAATGTAATAGTATAAGCTAATATTATTGTACTAATCGGCGGTTGCTTCGTTGTTTTCCAACACATATAATGATGAGTTGAGGCTGGTTAGACCCTACCTAACAGACGAAGCATTAGAACAAGAAATAAGACGTCATTTTCCTTCTTGGTTGAGCGAATATGTAAGTAGCTCGGTAATTACTGGCCTCTTCTAATGTAACTGCGCAATAAATAACTTATTATCGCTTCTTTGATATTCAGGTCGATCATCTAATTTCACCCGAGATTGAATTAATTAGAACTCTTGCCAAGGGACCAATTACTCTTGTTAAAATATGGCCAAGTTACTGTGTCAATGGCTTTCGGTTCAAGTCGACAAATGCTCCGATCAGAGACAGCTTCCTGGATCTTGATTCCACAAAAAACAGTTGTTTGTGTATCAAGTCTTCGAACTACAAAGACGTCGATCCAGGAAATGATTTCTTTGGCATCTTGCGAGAGATTGTGGAGTTGTCATATAATAATGGCAGAGAACCTGCAAAGATCGTGTTGTTCAAGTGTGAATGGTTCGATTCGATTGAAAATCAAGGTTGAAAAATTGACAAGCATGGTCTTCTGGATATAAACTACAAGCATAGATATCAAGGCTACGAACCGTTTGTCCTAGCAACTCAGGCTCAACTCGTGTACTTTACAGCTTATCCGAGACGGGGAGCAACGAAGTCTGACTGGTGGGCAGTATGCAAGACTAAAGCCAGAGATACTTTTGATGTTGACGAAAAAGCTTACCAGGAGGACGAGCTACCTCTTGTAACCAATATTGTCGATGTGGACTCCACGGAAGTTACGTATTACACGACACATAATATAGAAGATCTAGAATTATCCGAAGAGGAAGACGAAGCCGACGAAGGCGAAGATGAAAGTGAAGATGAGGAGGAAGAGGACGATGAGGTCGAGGAAGACGAACAAGATGATTATTCTGAAGATGATTGAGAGAGATATACTTATCTGAACTTAGATGTTTCTTCTAGAATACATTATCTGGACTTAGATGTTTATTGTAGAATGTATCATCATATGTTGTCTTGGTTATTATCTTGTCTTTGTTGTACTTTCATATTTCTAGTCTCTATTATTTGTTGTACTTTCATATTTCTAGTCTCTATTATTTGTTGTATTATCATATGTTGTTATCAGGTATGGCAGGTCGTCGCGGAACGTACCGAAGGGGACAACGAGGTCACTCTCCTCCGGTACTTCCTACAGGTACTGCTAGAAGACGGAGTTTTCCTTCGGTACCTCATTCTGGTACCGGCTCTGGATCTTCGTCGCCGATTACTCCTCCATATCGGACAGTAGGTGGGCCTGGTGGGACGATGTCACGTGGCATATCTCCTGGGACGAGTAGTTCCAGGCCTGTTGAGAGTGATCGCCCGTCTAGCGTTCCTACTGCTGATACGATGATGGAGACGGATGAGCAGATGGCGGAGGCTGCGGCGACGGCCGAGGCGACGGCGCCGACGGCCGACCAGCATCATGCAGATGATGCGTGCGCACCTCCGGAGGAAAGAAGGACAGAGATCTGGGCCGACGTTACAAAGTAGGTATTTTGGTTTATAATTTTTTTCTTTCTGTTTTTATCATAATTTAACTTTTTTAATGAATATAATATGTTTGTATAGATATCGTCCCCCAGAGGTACAGAGACGTCTAGGCCACATGCTGAGGCATAATTATGGTGGTGCTTGGATTAACTACTCTGAGGCTCCGGACGAGAGGAAGGCCTTCTGGTTTGCACGCTTTAAGGTTAAAATATATTTGCTTTTAACATGAATCATATAATTTTTGTATATTATATATAAATGATAAATATTTGGTTTGCGCTCTTCTAGGATATGTTTTTCTATCCACCGTACCGGGCCGAGCTTATCGAGGGGATGTTTCCTGCCGTAGCTGCCAAGCTGATCCGCGACTCTATCAATGATCAGAAGGATCATGATCGTGTTGGAAAGCTGATCCAAGGTTGGATCACCCCTGATCAATGGAATGCGATGAAGGCTAAATTCGAGGAGCCAAAGTACAAGGAGAAGTCGGAGAAGGCCAAGGCGGCTAGGCAACATGCCTCGAAGTGGTGCGGTGGATCAATTTCGATGACAGAATATTTCCGTCGTCTGGTATGTCTTCCTCTTTTAGAAATATTATTTTAATGCAAAATCGATAAATTATTACTAAGATAATATATTTAATTACAGGTAAGGAAGGTCGGTAACGCCGACATGGTGACCGTCTTCCTGGCCACCCATCGTCGCGGTGCTGACCTTATTGACGAGAGGGCCGAGCAGACTTATGTAAGTATTACAATACGTTATCTTAATTTAATACTTCGTGTCAATTTTAATATAACTTAGTAAATATGATGCAAATAAATATTCATGTAGTTAGTAATAATAAGTACATTAATTAGAAATTAGAAATAATAAGTACATTAATTAGAAATTAGTAATAATAAGTACATTAATTAGAAATTAGAAGTTAGTAATAATAAGTACTTTCTAGGCCGAGTATCAGAGGCTGCGGGAACGGGCGGATGCTAGTGCACCTGATGCAGGAGAGGCCGGTACTTCCTCGCAGCCCACTCAAGCTCTGTCGGAGGACGAGCTGTGGATTGCCGTCGCTGGTGGACTCCATAGGGGTACGTACTATGGTACGGGATCCTATGGCGCCCTAGTTGCGACCCAGTCCTCTAGGACATCTCCTGCTAGTGTACATGGTCCACAGCCGTCCCAGGAGTCTGCCCGAGTCCACCAGATGATGGAGTCTCTCCGTGACGACCTGCTACGACGGATCGAGGAGCAGTCTCAGCACCCTACGGACGATCCTGCGCTGCTAGCACGATTGGATGCGCTCGACCGCGGCATTATGGACCTCATGGAGACGACTGAGAGGACAGAGCGCACCGTTGGAGGGTTAGAGCGCACGGTCATGGAGCTGCAGACAGGACAGATGACCATGGCCGAGAGGATGAGATTGGCGCAGGAGTCGATGGTCGAGAGCATTGATAGAATGTTATCTATCGTGGATTCATACCACCAGCGACTTGCAGCGTTGGAGCGTGCTGGTGTTCCGGGTGCACCTTCATCGTCGTCGACTCCGCCTCCTCCACCGCCACCTTCTTCGACACCGACTCCACCGACGTCACTGCCTCCATCGGTATCGATTTCACGTGAGGAGTATGAGTTGTTCTTATCCCTTCGCCGCGGCGGTGCCCCTTCTGCACCAGATTCCTAGTAGTCCTAGTTATGACTGTTTCTGTGTTTGTTTTATTCTTTGTTTGTGACTTGGATATTTGTTGGTTGTGTAGATTTTGATACTTGGTTGTTTGGATACTTGGTTATTTGGATATTTGGTTATTTGGATAATTGGTTATTTGGTTATTTGGATACTTGGTTATTTGGATATTTGGTTATTTGGTTAGTTATTGTGTGATTGTTGTAAACTTGGTTATTGGGATATTTGGTTATTCGCAATTATCGACGTCAAGTATACAAACTTGGTTAGTTGTGTACAGCGAGAAATGGACATTCTGTGATTGTTTGGATCCTATTCTACAGTGAGAAATGGTTATATTTTTAAACTGCAGGGAGAAATGGACATTCTGTATTTTATTTTTTTATTTTTTTTTGCAGATTTAGCGACGTTTACCGACGTTTACCGACGGACACCGACGTAAGTTTGCGTCGGTAAACGTCGGTAAATATGCCATATTTTCCAGTTTACCGACGTTTTAGAGACGTTATAGTTGTCGGCGAACGTCGGTAAACGTCGGTGTTCGTCGCTAATATTCCCAGGAATTCCCAGGATTTACCGACGTTTAGCGACTTTGATCATGTCACTAAACCACCGACTATTCGTCGGTAATACGTCGGTAATTTACCGACGCGTAGCGATACGCAGTAATACGTCGGTAATCCACCGACGTCACGACGGTAGACGTCGGCAATATACCGACGTATATATACGTCGGTAAATGTCGATAATGGCGACGTTTTGTGACGTTTCGAAGATTAGCGACTTACATTTCAGCGACTATCACGAAACGTCGGTAATTTCGTCGCTAACTTTATTTAGCGACGAAATTTGTCGTTTTAGCGACGTCTTTATGCGTCGCTAAAACGACTTATTCTGGTAGTGCCTTATTCGTCCATGCTAAGACGAAATCTTCTTTAAATGGATCAACCCATGTGTCTTTGATATAAGATATACATGGCTTGTTGCTACTTTTCCACTTCTCTTTAAACTCCAACCACGCTTTATCAAAAGCGTCTACAGTACTTGCTCGCCAAACAAGGCCCCAATCGTCGTAGAATTCTGTGAAGCGGTCAATATCAAGTTTTCCGTCTACTTTTTCAAACCGGCTCTTGTATTGTGCTTGAATATTTCGATTAATATGCCATGTACATAGTAGTCTACGAGCATGAGGAAATACGATATCTATAGCATTCATCAATACATATTCTCGATCGGTGACAAAAACAGACGGCTCTTTGTGTCCAGTGTAAAGTGTCTTCAATTTGTTCAATGCCCATGTATAGTCATCTACTGTTTCATTCTTCAAGAAACAAAATGCAACTGAAAATGATTTACCCGTTGACGTGAAGCCGACAATGTGGAAGAGTGGCATCTTGAATTTGTTAGTCTTGTACGTGCAATCAGCCACCAAGACATCGGCAAAGGACCGTGCCAATTGCGTACACTCCGGATGTGCCCAAAACATAGAGGTAATTTCATTGGACGGCGGATGCCTTCTATGGTACTCCACATAGTGATTGTCGGCAAGTAACTTCAAAACTTGTTGCATCGCCATTCTTCCTCTTAGGGTATTTGTCCTCGATCTCGAGAGTGCATTGTAGATTGTCCTCATTGTTGACTTGTTCTGTTCATTCTTCTGGCGCACCGCGGAATAAATTTGCTTCGGGCCGACTCCGGAGCAGGACAATTCTTCAACTAACTTCTTCTCCTGTTCGTTCAACCTTCCGGCATAGGGATGACCGGTAAGTGTCTCCGCCACCACATGATTGTGCATCCCATTTCTGACATCAACTGTCCACTTTCCATCATTTCTTAAGACAAGCACAATCTTGAAAGGACAACCGCACTTTCTGGACCCTACCGCCTTCTCCGGGACTTTTTTCCGAGCACATTCTTCTTTCCTTCGATGAAGCCTAAATGTCCCACTCTTTCGCATCCAAGATCAGCAGTTTTACGACACGACGGGCCTCGTAATGACCTTGAAATGACAAGGACTGTGTTTACTTGCCCTCCAACTTGTCTGCACCATTCTAATGCTTCTTCATAAGATTCAAATGCGACATCCATTGAGAATATATTACTCAAGTCAATGAAAATAGGAGGTGGTAGGCCCTACATTTAATTTCAAAAAAAAATTGCCAATCACAATTACAACCAAAATTACAATATCAACAACTTCAAGACTGTCAAGGAAAATTGCCCTTCCTTCAGGACTGTACAACAGGACTGCCAGACATTCTGGCAGTCCATCGTGTTTTATAGACTGCCAGAAAGTCTGGCAGTCCTATTTTACACTAGTTCTACACATAGACTGCCGATTTTTGTGACAGTCCTTCGTGTTTAAAAGACTGCCAGAAAGTCTGGCAGTCCTATTTAACACTAGTTCTACACATTGACTGCTGAGTTATGTGGCAGTCCTACGTATTTTATGGACTGCCGGAATGTCTGGCAGTCCAACTGTACAGTATTTCTACATATAGACTGCCGCATAATCTGGCAGTCCTCGTTACTTCTTGGACTGTCATGTTTTGCGGCAGTCTTATTTTACACTAGTTGTACAAATAGACTGCCGCGTAATATGGTAGTCCTTTGTGTTCTATGGACTGCCAGAAAGTCTGGCAGTCCTCTTGTACAGTCGAATGCGTAGCAGTCGGTCGGAAATTTATCGAGAGTTCTTCGGGTGTTTTGTCGTATTGTTCGGAAGATCCGGGTTCCTCGATTGATAGACGTGATGATCCACTTTCTTCCATAATTTCTACATTGGAACAAAATATAAGATTACTTCAAAAAAAAACCTCAAAAATTTTGTCGTTTAGCAGACGTCATCGTACCGAATATTCTAAGAATCTTCCTTGGAGAATCTTCTAGGGTTTGGAGAAATGTGGGGTTGAAAAAAGTGTGGGGACCAGACCTAGGATTTGGAGAAGAAAGAGGGAGAGAGAATGGAGAGTGAGGAAGAAAAGAAAAAAAAAGGGGAAGATTTATGAAATGCCCAAAAACTAAAAAAGTTTTATGTAAAACCCACCGCTAAAAAAACTTTCATCGCGTGCCCAGAATTAGAGAAACTTATCCAAAGCGGGTTCCAAATGACCCTTTTGCCCTTCCTTTTAATTTATTGGAAACACCCACAAAACTGCTCTTAAAAAAACGTTTCAATACTCCATCTTCTTCCATACGCTGCTCACTTTCGAATCTAGGTTTTCTCCTCAAAAATCTTCAAAAATTCATCGAAAAATTTCGGAAAGACCGGGACGAACGACAAAAGTGCTAAAACGGAGGTCCAAACATCATTTTTTTGCGAATCTAAAATTTCGAAAGGCCGTCTAACGGTGAAGCTGTTGCTTTCAGTCTCCTCGACGATACGCTCATTTTGCGACAAACGGGACCTCGTTTCGACCTCCCAGTCAAAAGTTATGGCCCTCCAAAGTTTCAGCTAACCATAAAATGCAGGAGAATGGCATTCTCCGTCTTAATTTACACGGAGAATGGTTATTCCAGTGTTAAAACGCAGGAGAATGACCATTCTCCGTGTTAGAAACACGGAGAATGCCATTCTCCGTGTTAAATGAAACGGAGAATGTCATTCTCCGTCCTAAATAAAACGGAGAATGGCATTCTCCGTTCTAATTAAGACGGAGAATGGCCATTCTCCGTGCTAAATTAAACGGAGAATGACCATTCTCCGTCTTAATTAGGACGGAGAATGCCATTCTCCGTGTAATTTATCACGGAGAATGGTCATTCTAGTGTTAAAACGCAGGAGAATGACCATTCTCCGTGTTAGAAACACGGAGAATGCCATTCTCCGTGTTAATTAGGACGGAGAATGGCATTCTCCGTCTTAAATAAAACGGAGAATGCCATTCTCCGTTTTATTTAAGACGGAGAATGCCATTCTCCGTCCTAATTAACACGGAGAATGACATTCTCGGTCCTAATTAAGACGGAAACGGAGAATGTCATTCTCCGTGTTAATTAGGACGGAGAATGGCATTCTTCGTCCTAATTAAGACGGAGAATGCCATTCTCCGTCCTAATTAAGACGGAGAATGGTCATTTCCAGTGTTAAAACGTGTAATTTAGTTTTTTCAGGAATAAAGAGTTTCGTTCTTCTTTCAAAGCGATGATAATTCTTATGGAAAAGAAGAAGAAAGATCTTCTCTCCACAATTGAAGATCTGAGTTCAAATGTCTCCACGATGAAGATGATGATGATGGTGATGATGATGACGAGCGATGATCTGAGTTCGACTGAAGAAAAACACACCGAACTACGAACGATCTTTGCGATCTCTGCTGAATATGAGAGCAATGGAATTCAGATTTCCCGTGAAGAAGAAGAAGACGAAAATCGCAATCCAGATCTGAGTTTTTTGAATTCAAATACATATAGATGACCAATTCGCGCGGAGGGGTAGTTTCGGTATTATAAAAATAGCAGTTTCTAGCGGGTGGCATCTAAAAGGGAATCTTGGAATATTTAACGTGAAAATACTTAATTCTGGGTATTTCATAAAACTTATCCAGCGGGTGGGCATTTCATAAAAGCCCACCCCGAAATTGGGTTTCTCAGCAATTTCCAGAAAAAAAATTTAAGAGTTAACTTTTATACCTACCACTTGGATAGCCCTGAGTAATTTTTTCAGTGGCAAACTTGTAAATAATGGAAAACAGTCACTTGAACAGCCTCGAGTAAAAAAGGCTGTGCCCTTATAATTAGCCATGAAATTTTGAGTACATCTACCGATGCTCTTAATAATGATACACTAATGCCTTCTTTGGAGTCGAAACTTCCCCCCATTCACACACTTCAGAGTTAACTGTCCATGAAAGTAAGGAGATGGATCACAAATTTTTCACCACCACCACCACCAACAACATCAATCTACCATTCCAATCCCCATCCAAATCTCGATAGGGACACCAGACTCATCATTTCCTACTCCCGTGCCGGTGACCTCGTCTCCGCCCGCAAACTGTTCGACGGAATGCCCGAGAGAAGTATCGTCTCCTGGACAGCCATGATCTCGGGCTACTCTCGAAGCGGGCATCCCGACAAAGCTGTAGGCATGTTCTCCTCGATGCGTCGTCTGTCCGGCTTCGAACCCAACCACTTCACCTACGGCGCCACGCTCAGAGCTTGTACCCAGATGGGATGGATTGGTGCTGGGGGGCAGGTTCATGGGTGCCTGCAGAAGAGCGGGTTCGAAAGGAACCTCTTTGTTCGGAGCGCCCTCTTGGACATGCATCTCAAATGTGGGTCGGCCGAGGACGCTCTGCGTCTGTTTGGAAGGATGGAGGAGAGGGATGTCGTCTCTTGGAATTCCATGATCGGTGGGTGTGCGGTCAGGGGGATGGGCGAGGATGCGTTCGGCTTCTTCTGCTCCATGCTGGCAGATGGTAACTGTTTGTACACTCTATATGTCACTTCAAGATATTGTTTTTAAGTCCTCAGAAAATGATAAGGGCACTACAAAAATTGATAAGGACACTACACTTTCGGCAGTCCTGTGTATATTCATGAATGTCAAATTTTTCCGGTCCTTGCTATTTTAGGACTGCCAAAATTTTGGCAGTCCTGGATACGCACAAGACTGCCAAAATACTGCACATGACTGCCAAAAAGTGTGATGCTCCCTAACAATTTCTGTAGTGCCCTTATCATTTGCCTTTTTCTACCAACGTCTTTCTCTATTGACTTTTAGTTATTCTTTGATTGGACATGTTATATACATGAAGTAGAATCTTTTCAAGTAAAAAAAAAAAGATGCATTTTGAGGTGTTATAATATATTTATATCTAATCCAAACATGTAATCTGACTTGTGAGTGATGAAACTAGTTTCATTTCTCATGACTTAAATATTGCTCAAAACATAATATCATAATGATCTCATGGGCTAGGATATTTTCCTCTCTTTGAAGTAATATAGCGAAGTTCAGAGAATCCTCTTTACAAATTCGTTGAGTAATGTCTTTTACATACACGGCCATAATAGATAGGAACTCTTATGTCCTAGTTATAGTCTACATAAAATAAAAATGAATAGAAGCAAGAAGAAGCAAGCCCCCAAAAGTGCCCATCCGTGTCATCCCATTTCGCCCAATAACAAGCCATCATGTTGCGTTGCATCCCCCCTTCTTAAGCTGAAGGTAGGAGGCATCAATCTGAATGTTTGGGTAACTATAATATCCTTAGAGTTTTCTTTGTTGTGAGCCGTAATGCCTTCCATCAAGGATCTAAAGGGCGGTAGGCGGGTGCGTGGCAGAGAGGGTCCGCCTACCGCCTAGGCGTTTGATACATTTTGAACATTTTTACTATTTTACCACTATTTTTTTTTACATAATATATATGTGTTAAGGGTGTTTTATGCATAACTAAGTTGTAGAACAAAAATTTATGACGTTTTAGTCTTCTAAAAGTGAACCATAGGTCCATAATGCTTGCAAAACTGTTTTTTTTTTCAAAACATCTAGTCAGGTATTGTTTCATCTAGGCACCCGCCTACTCCGCATACATTGCCAAACCTCCGTTGGCCGCCTACTCTATCGCCAACGACAAAAGCGGTGCGAATAGCGTCTGCCTAGCGCCTAGGCAGCCGCCTCGACCGCCATTTAGAACACTGCCTCCCAAGGAGACTGTAAGTAAACAACGTGCAGGTAGTTGTAGTTGAATACCAATATTGTCCTGGCATGATCACTAAATTAACCTATACGTGTTCATCCATGTCCTGTCATGGCAGTCCACTCTAGGCACTTTATTTTATCATGGTGGCAATAAAGCATAAATCATTTTTTATTAATAATCAACATGTCAATTATATATATATATATATATATATATATATATATATATATATAAACATCTTTCTAATTGCATGTTAGGGCATATCAATATCAAAGACAACCTTATGTTAGCCTTGTGATTGTGCATGTCTATGTTCCCCTAAATACTATCTCAATGTGCTTCATCCATTTTCCTTCTCACGTCAATGACTCGGTATCTTTTAGACAATAATATATTCCGATACTTGTAAAACTTTAAACATTTTTTTCTTTCTTTCAAAACAGGTATACTGCCTGACCGCTTCACTCTTGCAAGTGTTTTGAGGGCATGTGGATCTGTGAAGTCTTTACTTAATGTAAGTCGGATCCATGCTTTTATTATCAAGTTGGGCTACACAAATCAGTGTGTTGTCACTGGCTCACTTATTGATGCATATGGGAAATGTAGGAGGATGAACAGTGCAAGGTTAGTATATGACTCAACGCTCGAGCATGACCTCATTTCTTGTACGGCATTGATCAATGGATATTCATTGGAGAGAAGCTCTAGTAGGGAGGCATCGGAACTTTTCTCACAAATTGATAGGATGGGGTTGGGAGTTGATAATGTTATTTTAAGTTCCATGCTTAATATATGTGCCAACATGGCTTCATTAAGCTCGGGAAGGCAAATTCATGCTCGCGCTCTCAAAAGTCAGTCTGATCATGATGTAGCTTTTGGGAATGCTCTCATTGACATGTATGGCAAATCGGGAGAACTCGAGGATGCTCGTCGTGTTTTCAGTGAGATGCAACACAAAGATGTGATATCATGGACTTCAATGATTGTCAATTATGGAAAGCATGGCCATGGGAATGTTGCAATTACACTCTATGAGAAAATGGAGGATCACGGAGTGAAGCCAAATGATGTTACATATCTTTCCCTTCTCTTTGCATGTAGCCACTCTGGCTTGACCACCAAAGGGTTAAAAGTCTTTAATTCCATGGTGAGCAGGCAAGGAATCCATCCTAGAGCTGAACATTATTCATGTGTCATCGATCTTCTTGCACGTGGAGGCCTATTAGAAGAAGCTTATGATCTTGCATGCAACATGGATGTCAAGCCCAATAAATCACTTTGGGGAGCTATGCTTGGCGCTTGTAGAATACATGGCAACACATTTCTTGGAGAAGTTTCTGCAGGGTATCTTTTTGGAATGGACCCTGATCTATCTGTTAACTATGTCGTCCTTGCTAATATGTATGCAGCAGCAGGGTTGTGGCAAGATGCATGGAAGACAAGAAAACTCCTGGAGCAAAATTCGACGAAGAAATTTGCAGGTTACAGCCTTGTATAGTTAATATAAAAAGGTCTTCTTCGCATTATGCATCAAACGTCAAGAAACAAAGGAATAGCTTCCAAGTATAGGCATCTATATCAGGATACCAGCATGTATGTGCTCTGAATGTGAATATTCTTATCAGGAAGGGAATTTGAGTTATAGGAGATAATGCATGGTCAATCTACTTATATGTATAACTCATCATGATATTACGTTGGAAATCTCATGCCGGCGGCACTCATTTCTTGGATCTGCTTTTGTAGTCAGGTATATATTTATTTTGTACCATGTTATTTCACTATAATACCATGGCTTTAGACACCATCAATTGACAACTGATATTAGCTTGTCTATACATAGTCGTACTCAAATTTGTACAGTTGCCTGTTTAGAGATTTTAGATCATGTTTTGCACTTATACTGTTGTTTGTTGAGTTCCACAACCTCTTCCATAATCTCCTTATTAGCCACCCTTAATTAGCTTGTAGAAAATTGTTTGAAGCCCATTTAGGCTTGATGTCTCTATGGAGGCTAGGCTTCTAACGGTAACAACCATATATCCGCAATGGTGATAGAGGTGAAGGCAACATTTAATATGAATAATTATACAATGAAAATAGGAAATGGAGATTCCGAGGGCTCTCGACTCACCACACGTCTTTGTCTGAACCACCCCAAGATCTCTAATCTCCCTCCCAGACGTCTCTTTCTACTCCGCTATTAGGTAGGCAGTCTTAGTTGCTTAATGGCTATTGATAAGCTTACTTTTCGATCATCTCCATGCAGATCAGCATCCATACCCTTTGTTGTCGATGATGCAGGTTAGAGTTGTCCTGTGAGCTTCTTTATCAGTATGGCCAAGTTATTTGATTCCTCCATTACTGGCTATTCGTGCTCTTGGAAACTGAGATACCCCACTATAGTATTCCGCTTGTTAGAATAATTCAACTTTTACTTATTCAACCAAGAACCCATTTTAGTGTAGCTGAGCAAACCTTAGGCATCATTGCCTGCAGAGCAAAAGCAATTCTTTTGTTAAGCACCTGTAGAATCTCAGTAAGACTTCGTATTGAAGCCAAAACTCCTCAAGCTGAAAACCACATTTCCCTCTGCTTCTCAGCCTCTCAGATTGAGAAATGATTACAGTTATTGAAATCACTATGAGCGAATCTAGATTCTAGACATCCAATCTCCATTGGCTAGTTCCAAACCTTTTTCTCCCAAATTCTCACCAGTCTTCCTGATTATGCGATTTATATCTCAGTTAAGCTAAATTTTGACACTAGCTGCTGGTCAACTTTACGTTAAGTCTACTAAACCTCACCACCTAGTGTAAAGGCCCAGTTTGTCTCATTATGTTTCAGGTAGTTTGCAGTTTTTTCAAATTATATTTGAGCCATTGATAATACGCTTCCATCCAGAAACAATTTCCCATAAAATCGACTCTCTTCACTTTGTGGAAGTTAAGAATGAATTGGTTCCTCTCTGGTGACTGTGGTTATTTGTGATGCAGTCCAATAGATTCTCCGGTAATGAGGAGTGGTAAGATACTAGTCAAAGGAGCTGCTAGGATTAGAGGTAGGCCTAAACGAACATGGATTTTTTAAAGAAGGATATGATTTTGGTTAGTGTTAGAGGAAATGGCCCTTACAGAGCTGAATGGAAGAAAATGATTAAAATAGCAGACCCCAAAAATTTGGATAAAGGCTTTGTAATTGTTGTTGTTCAGGTATATCTGTTCCAAATACAGCCTCTTTTCTTCAGCCTTCTTCAACTTAGAACTTCAATAGTTTGCACCGCTTAAAGGGGTTGACAATAAAAGAGAAATGTAACTCATAAACCTTAACTTTTATTTTGACATTTAATAGTACTCTTTGCTTTTGATTTTCAGAACACTTGTCTAATAATATAAACCTCAACATCTACTTCTCTAGTGGAAGCCCTCTCGGCTAGGCGGCTATCCTATTTTAAATTTTTATTTCCTAACATAAGCACAAGGTCATGGTTTATATTCTTTAAATGAGAATTTTCTCGAACTCATTACAACTATAAAACTTACATAAGGGTTTATATCTAGTCTTAAGTATAATGCTTATCAAATCATTCTATCCATAATCAGACCCTCTAGTTCTACTTTCTAAGGTCTTCCATATGGGTGGTCCTAATATAATCAGGAACTGTAACAAACTCTAAAGTTCAACTGTGTACTCCCTCAAATCGTATCTCTAGTCACTTCGATCATTTATGACCGAGAATTCTATTGTATCCTCCTATCTAAATCAGATAGAACCTCTAATACTTCTAATTCAACTCTATTTAACTTAGGTAAAGGGTAGCATGGTTTAGTCCATTGATCCTAGGTTTTCTTGTTAGGGTTAAACCTCATAATGTTTCTTTATTCTAGTTCGTCTTCTAGGAGAAGTGCCTATCACAATCCTTACTAGCTTAAGCTAATTACCTTCCCTAAACATTCTAACAATCATGGACTTCTATCTTGTGACAAAAATATATCCGAAGAGATCTACCAAGCACGTGTGTTCTCCTTTCTGAAATAGGAAAAAACGGAAAACAATGATAAGGAATTCAAAAAGGGTATAATTGAATACAAATACGAGATTCAAAGCGATAGTATAAGTCAAAGAAGTTTCAATAGCAATAGTGGATTAAGATCCTAACACACTTATCCTAACGCAGACTCGCTCGGTATAATAACGTAACCGAACGATATGATCTCGACTTGCATGTTTACCATAAAAATCATGTCATACCCCAGTCACAAATTACGTAGGATCAGAGTACATGACAATGGTCAGCTACGTAACAAGTGGACTCCAGCCCAACTCGAATACGTATCTTGTGACAACTCGAATACGTAACAGTAAGGGTCAACTATCTATATAACTCAATAAATATATCTATGTCTCAATCCACAAGAATACATAATACAAGAATGGACAATATATATCATGGTGTGCACCCCATACTCACATGTCCGAATAGACTCGACGAAAATATAAGTCTACAAAACTAGGCTAATAAGCAGAATCAAATAATGGAAATAATATATACTATGAAAGAACTGATACCTGAATCAGACATAATTATCATCAACTTGCATACTAACCCCACGAGATCTCTCATCAGCTAACTTGGAAGAAAATCAAGTCATTAGAGAGACGTAGCAAAATACATAATATACATGCTATATATATACTGAAACAAATAAGTAAATATGCAAGGGTGTTCTAACCACCTAAAGTGCAATTTAGAGGACAACGTTCAACGCATGGACATTTGTAGGCTCATGATATGCACATATACTGTAAGCAGTCATTTGTATCCGTGCATAACGTTCAACAAACGTCATAGGCCAACATGATAATCAAACTCATAATCTTCCATAGTTCCATCCGGAGCCTATGATTACCGATTTGGGTAACCCATACGCCTAGTGATTGTCCTCTCCCTTAATCTCCACACTGACCAAGTTGTATCCACAACATGTCCAGTTTGTAACGACTTGAGTCTCTAAAACACTAATCATAATAGTTACGTTCTATCCGTCACACGTTCCATACGTATCGATGACCAGTCAGATACAATGGTTCATGTCCTATCATGAATATCAAATAGTGTGTCATGTGCGTGTCAAGGTCATGGAGATATGAGAATATCCTACCAATATATGGTAGTCCACTAACAACTAGGTCGAAATGCATAAAATAAACATAAAACAAGTGAATCGACGAACACCGTAGATCGCACCCTAAGTCCAACTTGGACGTACAGTTTATATATATACAAGTAGTCATGATTATGTAACATAAACTGAACCATAAGCATGAATATAAATAAAAGCAGTAAATACAACAAGGTATACTTGCTTGGTCTCCAGGAAGAATCTAGACTACGCTCGGGAAGCTAACTCGTCAGAGTAGAAATAGCACGACAAGTGAGAACGGGACAGACAACTCCGGATGCTGAAATAAATATCAGCAACGTGTTCGGAATGTGTGGAAAAGCTAAAATAGCCTATCCATAAGTCCAATTTGGACACATGGACATAAATGACAGTTTCGGGTCAAAATATGGTCCGTCGGTGGACCCACTTTGTACCGTAAAACGTGTCAGGACAAAGTTGTCCAAATTCAGCAAATTATATTTTATTTTTGGGTAAAACGACGCCACGAGTCTGGTGCCAAATTTGGAAACTGAAGTCCTGGGTTCAAAAATGGAACTTCAATTGGTGCAAAGACGATTTTGGGGTCCGTCTATTGACACCCCACCCATTTCTAAGTACACCCCAAAAAAAAAAAAAAAAAAAACCGTAAAAGTCCTATTCTACCCCCCATTGCTGAGTACACCCCACTCTCCTCCCTCCCCCCTCCTCCTCCTCCCCGCCGCCTCTCCTCCTCCTCCGACCAGTTCCCTCCTCCGACGACGACGACCCTCCCCAGTCCCCCTCCTTCTCCCCGCCGCCTCTCCTCCCCCTCCGTCGCATCTCCTCCGACCCCCCCTCATCCCGACCCGCCGCCTCCTCCTCCTCCTCCTCCTCCTCCTCCGACCCTCCCCCCCCGGCTCCTCCTCCTCCGTTCGACCAATACAGGTCGAACCTACCGCGTCCAAATTTTATTTAATTTTTTTTTTGGGTCGCGGTCGTCGGGGATCGGAGAGGGGAAAGAGGAGGAGGAGGCGAGTCGGGATGAGGGGGGGTCAGAGGAGGAGGAGGTGGGTCCCGGGGGGGGGGAGGGTCGGAGGAGGAGGAGGAGGAGGAGGCGGCGGGTCGGGATGAGGGGGGGTCGGAGGAGATGCGGCGGAGGGGGAGGAGAGGCGGCGGGGAGGAGGAGGGGGACTGGGGAGGGTCGTCGTCGTCGTCGGAGGGAACTGGTCGGAGGAGGAGGAGAGGCGGCGGGGAGGAGGAGGAGGGGGGAGGGAGGAGAGTGGGGTGTACTCAGCAATGGGGGGTAGAATAGGACTTTTACGTTTTTTTTTTTTTTTTTTTTGGGGTGTACTTAGAAATGGGTGGAGTGCCAATAGTCGGACCCCGATTTTGAACAACCAACTTTAACGTCGAATTCGACCAACCAAACGACATAATAATGGAATAAAATTTCCAAAAAAATAAAAGTGGTTATACCTACTGTGCAAGGGAACTGATGGCTCATCGAATGGAGCTACGACGAAAGAGAAATAAATCCACGAAGTTAGCGTCACGAAACTGTCAAAAATAAATTCAGTTTGAATCATGGTAGTCAAAGACGCGCCTCGGAGCAAGGCACAACATCTGCGTCTCGCACTTCACTAGGCAAGGCGCATTTCTCCGAGCACACCTAAGGCACGCCTTAGGTGCACCTTTCAGCAAGGCGCAACAAAGGAAAGACGCGCCTTATGTATTTTTTTATTTTTTAAATAAAAAAAGACATGGAGATAGCCCTTACCTCATAAAAGTGGTAGGAAGGTAGCCCTTTCCACGGTTGCCAAAGTTGGCTATAGTTAAACTTGGAAAACTATAATTTACTAAAAACGTGGTAGAAAAAATACAAATTTTTGTTAGTTTTGTTGAGTGTTATTGTTGCTATGCTAGTTCACTTGGTTATGTTAACATGTTTTTGTTGGTTTTAATATGTTATTTAATTTTATTTCTTATGTTACTAATTGATATATATATATATATATATATTGTGCCTCACTTCACTCGGGCGCGCGTCTTAATTGCGCCTTGCGCCTCGGACAATATAGACCCTTTGCGCCTCGAGTGTGCCTTGCGCTTTTGACTATATTGGTTTGAATGCTCAAATTGGTGTCCAGATTTGATCTATCAAACGTACAAATTAACGGTTGAAACTTTATAGGAGGGAAGAGCTATATAGCGAGATGGAGATGGAAGAACCGGACCGATAATCCAATGGTCCGATCGTCGGGAATTCACAAGCTAATTTGGCTTCGTGAAACATATTCCGAAACGAAGTTTTAAACAGTTTAATGAGTCAACTTTGACCTAAATTTTGGAATAGCAAATAATCTCATAATGGAATGAAACTTGGCATGGGAAAATAAGATTATACCAGTTTCGAGGCAGAGAAGACCAATTGAGAACTCGTTCTTTGAACTCAAAGATATCGAGGTTTAGAGGTGCTGCTTTGAAACGAAGTTCTGAGTTTAGTACTCGCTTGCGTCATAAAGGAATTCTAAAACGAAGTTGATCCCAATTAGTTTCGAAGATCAGGAATGGTGTGCAACCATCGAAGGGTGCACGCGGACGACCAATGACCATGGTGAGGGTCGCGACGAGCTGTCGTGAGTGATGGTTACGGATTCGGCACAATGTTGGGGTCGATTTTGGCAGGATGGCTCAACGGTGTCGGGGTATGGCCTTGCACCCATCTGTGCACGATGAGGGAAGCACGTGCGCCGCTGCAGTCCCTCCTCCACGTAGGCAGGGTCGGCCATGCGGGTTGGCGATGACGCGACGACGCTAGTGGCTGACTGTGGCTTGGTAGAGGCAGGGAGATGCGCGACTGCCACTCGGTGGAGTTCGGGACTGTCAGCTAGGGAAGAGATGTGTAGGGAGAGAGATATGAGATGAGAAATGGGCAGGCGATCAGTGGTTATGGAGGGAAGAGGCTGAGCAATTTGGGGGAGGGGTTGTGCGGTTCTATCGCGCGGACGAGAGACCTATGTTGTTCTGGGCACTAGGCGAGACGAGGCGATAGACCACCCGCCTCGCCTAGGCGCCCGCCCATGATCCGCTGCTTTGAATCAAAATTTTTTGTATTTATTCATACAACAAATATGTAGTATAACTAATAAGCAATAAGCATTAAGCAATAATGCATAAAAGTAATATAGGAAGCAACAAATATGAAATAACCAATATTCAAAATCAAGGATAGTAAGCATAATTAGGCGACCCTAGGCTGACCTTTTTTTCCCTGGGCGACCCTAGGCGGGCGTCCCTAGGCGAGCAAAACCTCACCTAGAAAAAAATTTCCCGGGTCGAGGAGAGACCTCTCCAACCCGCACCCCTAGGCCGCCTAGGCGTGTCTAGACGTCGCCTGTGACAACATAGCAGAAAACGTGGAGAAGATTTTCTGTTGGAAGTAAATATTAGAGGGTTATTGGGTTTAGGAATTGGATTCAGACCCTATATAACAACTAATGGGTTAATGCTAATTTTGTACTACATGTAAAACATTTGAACCAAGAATATTGCAGAACCATAACAATGCAACCAAAATGTGTGGCCCTTATAGATCATTCATCATAAATTTGTTGATGGATGAGCCAGAGAGAGTCGCCTAATGTTGAAGCTTGTATCTAATACTCCATTCAGCAAAAAGACTCTTTCCATATAAACAAGGTACAAATGGATCTTTACAAGAATTTAAGACAATAAAGAAGCATCTAATGAAAACATGCTTGATTTAGGAAATACTGGGTGCCCACATGAACATGCATGTGAGTCACATTATGTACACTAAACAGTTCCTTGAAAATCCTGATGCGAGCTTATAAGGGCAAAAAATATATTAAATAAATAAACAAATATATATATATATATATATATATATATATATATATATATATATAATGAAATAAAATAAAATAAAATAGGGGAATTACAATTTATATTTAATACAAGATTTCAACGTCAAATAGGTAGAATTTCATATATGTGGTGCATCCTTAACATATTTTCTAAATGCCAAACCATCTTGTGCATATAACGTTTTAAACTCTTGTTATCTACTTGGAGAAGTGTTTAAATTAGTTAGACATGATCTATGTTTTCTAAATTTGCTTGAATAAAAATGAAAACATTCTTGACAATTAAATTAACAATATGACAAACATATCTTATATGAAAAACTCATCCTTTTATTACATGCAAAAATTTAGATCTTAAAATATTGATATAAGAAGTATTGTTACTAGCATTATCAAAAAAAATTGAAAAAACTTTATTATGAATATTATATTCCCGTAAAACTTGTAATATGACTACCGATTGCAGATCCAGTATGCGAAAATTCCAATGATCTTAGACAAAGAATTCGTTTTTGTAAAATCCATTTCACATCTAAATAATATGTTGTGGTACAAATAAAAAATAATTATTTTTACTAGTCCATATATCAGAAGTTAAAAGAAAATTTACTAATATTTACAAAACTAAAAATTTAACATCTTTTGCTATAGTAGTAGATCTAGAAACTTTAGTAAAACAAGAATTTAGAATAGTACTTGCATAGTCATAATGTGATTCACTCTCACCAAATGCAAAATGTTGCTTATCATAAATAATATATTTTGTCAAGTTGGTTTTGTTAAGTGCAGCAGAATAAATAAAGTGTCATATTCTCGAGGACTAGTGATTAACTGTGTTTGTCTAGTATGTAATGTGTCCTTACCATAACAACTTTCATAGTGTCTCTTCAAAGTGTCCATGCCGTCATTTTTTTTCCATTGTTTTTGCATTTTTTGCATTGTGTACATCTAGATATTGATTTTTGATATTTCTTTTCTCACTATTGGTTACAAATAATTTATCAAAAGATTCTCATAAAATTGATTTTTTTTAGTTGAAACATTAGTTTTAATACTTCTAACTTCTGGAGGTGATATTTGTGTTGGTAACACAAAATTTTCTACAGAATTATTACCATAATCAAAATTATTATAATAATTGTAACACTATTATGAAACATATTGATAGGGGTGGTTAGAACCAGTAGCATCATTATGCTCCATACTTTAAAAAACTAATTTAAAAAAAATAAAACGAGGGAAGAATTTTTTTTCCAACTAAAAAAATAAAATGAGAAGAAAGAAAATTAACTAATCTAATTTTAGTATCAAAAAACTAATTTTTCTAATATTAAAAAAACTTAAACCTCGATTTGATTTCCTCCAAAGTTGTATGTAGAATTGTTGCAACTTTATGGTGGTCGGTCAACTTTGGGGTGGTTAGAACTAGTAGCATCATTATGATCCATACTTTAAAAAATTAATTTAAAAAAATAATAATAAGAGGGAAGGAAATTTTTCCAACTATAAAAAAGAGAGGAAAGAAAATTAACTAATCTAATTTTCATATTAAAAAACTAATTTTTTAATATTAAAAAAACTTAAATCTCAACTTGATTTTTCCAAAGTCGAATGTAGAATTGTTGCAACTTTGTGGTGGTTGATCAAGTTGAAGCCTTCAGAAAGTTGCACTCAGTCTCTAGAAAGTTGCTTCTTCACTAGGTTGATGTATTGGAAGAGGGAAGAAAATTTGCTTGTAAGTATTGGAAGAGAGGAAAGAAAATTTGTTGTGGTAAATTTGAAAAAAAAAAATTTGTCCTATTTATATAAATTTTCAGGTGCCAAATTACCCCCAATGTCCTTAAAATATAGATGTTATAAAAGTATTTTGGTCTTGCAGCAAAATGAACAAAATACCCTTCAAAAAGGTCAAAAATGGTTATATATTGGGGGTATTTTGGTAAAAATATTCCCTTTTGGCTAATATGGTTGTTGGGAGGAAAAATTTACCAAAATACCCCACCAACGTTATAAATAACATTTATATTGGGGAGTATTTTGGTATTACCCCCCAAAGTGTATGTGTGCGTATATATAGTAGGGCTTGCTGGGTGGGGGGGTGGGGGATCAATACCGGGCCTGACCCAGGTCGCCGACTGGGCCGGGTCAACGGTGAAGAAACCGGTTCGATTCGCTAGGGCTATCGTCCCCAAATCCAAACCCACCCCGAACCCAGGTATGCTATGGGCCAGGTTTGACCGAACCGGGCCGAGGCCGGGTTTGACCAAACACGGCCTGGGCCGGGTTTCGGGCCACCCGCCCCCATTTAACACCTTGAGATGGACTTTTTTATTCAGCAAGGTACTCCTAAAACTACTATTGTATTTTCACAATGTATTGTACCCTGAAAATTACATAATATATACAGTTTCCTGGTCCCCTTGTTCTACTTGCTGTATCTAGTTGATTAGTTTTTCAGAAAGAATCCTGCAAATTTGTTATGTGATCATGCTTCATGACTCTTAACTTTTGTAATCACTTGCTTGCATGTAGCTGCTAATTGAAGTGTTCCGTATCATTTTTGTGGTTGATGGCTGATTCAATAACCTAACATGATGAAAGGGTTCTGAACTTCTGACATAAAGCCCTCAAAGTGTATAGTTTATGATGTGCATGTCACTGAAATTTTAACTGATGCCTGGCGACTTATATCCCTAACCAGAATGTCCACCTGTTTCTGAGTCTGCCAAATATGCCATGAAGCAAATGTGTCTTCTAAAACCATATCTTATATGAATCTCTCTCACAAAACATGATTATTTGCAAGCATGATATATGTATAAGCCTCCTTTTTCACCTATAGCCTAGAACAAGTTATTAAACATCAGAAGTTAAGTAATTTGAAAATTAATTAATATATCATTCTCACACTCCACTTTCCAAAAGTCATGAGAGTCAGATACTCATGAATTATTTTTATGTTATACTATTTGATCCTATTTTGAAGCCCTCCTGAATTGAACACCATATATTGCTCTTGTAATAAGCTGCTTCGACGACTACAGCCCCACTTAACCTATTGCCCCTTGTACACTGCTTTTTTGTAACTAAGCGTAATAGTAGTCTGTCACTACCAAGCACCAATTACCCCTTAGGCTTTCTAATATGTTGCATACTGAAAGCATGAGCATTCCGAAGTTGCTGCCACGGACACGACATGAAGACACCAAAATCAGTGCCCTCTATGTGTAACATTACATGCATTGATCTATATAATCATTTTATCTGCTACTATATTACTACAAGCTATTAGTCTATGTGCGTACTCAATTAAAATGAGTTGGATGTTCCAAGCTCAAACTGATTATATTTTTGGTGGCACAGTTTGATTTCCATAAAAGTAAATGTATATATAGATGTATTGATGTGATCAAGATCTTAAGTTTGACAGTTGATATTTAACATTGCTCAACGTTCTCTCTATCAAACAAAACATATATTCAGAATTTCTTTAGTGTGGTTCATTTCACATGGAAAATGTAGTTTTCATATGTTTAGATTTATGGTTTTAAGTATTAGGTTATATAGTATTGTAAAGTAAATATTTCAAAAATATCTACTGAACAAAGATAGTAATCAGTTAGAAATATATGCGCAATTTAGAGTTAATATTGAGAATCAATTCAAATGGTTTTGTTTAGACTTATAGAGTTAATATAACATCGTCTGGGTTTAGTTTTACAAGCGGTTGGGAATTGATGTCAATCGTCACACGTTTTGAAGACAGGTTTATGACTGAAATCAGAGGTTTAAAAGCTGATGGTAAAGAGTTGCACATAAAGTTATTTCATTGTATTCAAGATTTTATTTTAACAAATTAAAATATATAGTTGTAATGAAATTTGATACCAGGATAAGAACTTAAAAATTTCTAGACTATCATGCGAGATGAGTGTCATGTTACGGCAGTAGAATATTGTCTCCTGCAACATTAGGATTTTCCTTCTGTATATATTCTTCTGTATATATTGTTGCAAGGGTCGGCTATCTCCCACCCACTTATCTCTCAAACAATCCTCAGGCGAAATCCATGTTTTTTTGGTGGTGGTGGTTGGGGTGGGGTGGGGTGGGCCGGGGGGGGGGGGGGGGTGTTGAGGGGTGGTTGGGGGGGGGGGGGGGGGGGGGGGGAGTACAGTGTGCCCTGCAACATTTGGATCTTCCTTCTGTATATATTCTCTCTGATTTTCTTTGCTACGCGATTTAGTTTCAAGATACATTATATTTTTTTCTCTCTTTTCATTTGTGTTGTAGAAGTGTATGTTAGAAAGTAACAAACAATATAGATATGTATGTCATCTGTCTTTTATTGCTTTAGATTAAAATGGTTCATTCTGTTTAATTTGTAATGTTAACAATATCTGAATTGATTTTAAGCCCATTTTATGAGTATCAGCGTATGTTGTTTCAGCAGTTTCAACGGCTTATTGGAGTCTTTGTTTCGGAAAGCCAAAAAGTAATAAGAAATTATTTACAAAAGTATAAAATATTTGATATATTTAGGCAAAAACTTATGTCTTATTTGTTGTTTCCCATTAGTTTTGAGTGGAACAATATTCAACATTGTTGGATTATTCACTCATAATAGATATTGTTGTTCGTTTTACTTGCTTTTAGACAAAGTAACCCTACAATAGATACTTTTGAATGAAATAATATTAATATTTATGAACATTGTAAATTTATAGTACACAATTTCAGTAAATGGTAATGGTTATAGTTTCCAAGTAAATAATTTTCTAGACATAGTGTAGCATGTTGATCTTCGACATGATCAAATTATTGTGTTGACATTGTTTTTTGTACTTCTTTTTCTTGCTGAGTTTATCAAGAAAGAGAATCACAATTTTGGTATCGGTCGATACTGGTGAAGGTGAGTATTCAGATCATGCATGCCAAAAACGCAATGATATGGTCGATAGATATCAGCTCCATGCATATCGGTATTAGCCGATACTGGGAACATGGGTTAAATCCTGTCCCATTATATGGAGCTATGTGTATCTGTTAAATAGTTATATGGAAAAGTTTTAAGTGAACAAATGTTTCAAAAAGGCTAGCTTATAAGCTTGCTTTGGAGGTCTGGAGACTGTAGCCCTTGTGATTTGCCCCACTAGTCCATGGGGTAAATGTGACAAAAACCTTGAGCTATGTGGGTAAAAGGTTATTCATTTATGTTTCACATTTAATGCTAAAGCTAATGCTTCATCTAAATGCCTCCTCCCCCCTCCTCTTGAAGTGACCGGGTTCCTCTCTACCGTAGCCACCTACGTGTAGTATAACTGTTTAATTCCTACTGATCGCCGGTGTTCTCCCTTAGTTCTTATCAAGTCATCGACTGATCTATCCATTAAACAATGCTTTATCATAAAAGGCAGCATTTTAACTTGCCAGTAGGAATCCCTATGTCAAACTTTCCTCCTCTGCTTGTGTGCTAGTTTACAACGCTACTTTGTATATCTCATACTAATAGAAGAGAGTATGTGAAATATGGCTTTAACTAAATTAGCAGAGGATTTGAGTGAGAAAGTTCATAATGTGGCCAAGAGCTACTATCCCATCGTAGAATAACCTTGAGAATAAAACAAGACTTCTAGAAAACTACTATCCCATCGTAGAACAACCAATATTACTTCTGAACAAAGTGATGCTGATAAACATGTGATGCGAATCCAATAGATAAATATAGAACATATCAAAAGAACAAAATTTGTATTCGGACATAATTATTCTCATTTGTCTTGTCTGACTTGGAAATCTAACTTGCTTCTTTTTCTTCTTCTACTGAAAACTTATATTCATCTTTGTTCCAGATTGTCTTAGGTGGTCGTTACTCCCGAGATTTCTTCAGTAGGTATGGGGACTTGAGGCACATCCGTCCCCTCAAATTCTGGCCAACTCAACTAGGTTCTTATGGAGAAGTATGACTTCAGCGAGCAAGATGCCAGTGACATGGCTGATTTCCTCATCCCAATACCCGATTCCCCGAGAAGTGGCCATCAGCTGCCCAGTTGCTCCTCCACCCTTGGCTCGACGCAGGCCCCAGAACTCGCGAGCCAGCAGCACAGCCTTCGGATGTAGGCGTTTCAGAAAAGCAGAGAAAGGAGAAGGATGAAAGGGAGGCAATGGTGGTAAAAAAAAGGGAAATATTGCCATTGATGGATCTTCTGAGCCTGTGAATGTTCAGTCTAGTACACTAGTAAAACAAGTAATTTAATTGCTGATGTCGGATCATACAATTAGATTTGCTTCATAACTATTTTTTGCTGTTATTTGAGGTATTTTGGGGTTTTGGATGATGTAAAATGGAAGGTGTAAGGTGTTAAGAGGATTATATGTGTGGGTGGATAGGAGGGGGATCGTATGCTTGGCCTGTTGACGGTTCCCATCTTGTTCAGGCATTCTATTTTATTTTATTTTTATGAGAGGGATTGAATTCTTCAAATTCTTGTATGTTGCATTCTTCTGTAGGGGTTCGGTGTGTTTTAATACATTAGATTACGAAATTATAGCACATTTTTTGTCATTTTTATGTTGGGTACATTTTTTGCATTTTGTTTTTGTTGTTCAACTCACGCATATGTTCAACATCTCAAAGCGAGATGCGAGATTATGTGATTTTTCATAAGATTACTAGAATCTCTTCAAGGTCTAGCTAAGGATTCTCGTACAAGTCTTATAGATACTAGTTTTAACAAACTTGATAAGTTTTATGGAGAGCAATACAATTATTGGAAGAGGATAAAATAATTGGAAGAGGATAACTTGTGAACGGAGAGTATGTTCTGACTCGACCAAGTAGATAACTTGGTTGTTATAGCGAACGTGATTAACGTAGAGTATGTTCTGACTCGACCAAGTAGATAACTTGGTTGTTATAGCGAACGTGATTATTTCTCTTAAGCAACGGAAAAGAGAGCTCTGTAAGTTCATCCTCAACTCCTTGGAGAATTAGTTGGTCAAGTCCTACAACAAGAAGGAGAAAGCGAGAGACGTCTGGTAGTTTGAAAAACTAGTACGACGACAATGAAAATATGTTCAAAGTGTACATCGTCAACAAATTCATGAAAATATAGTTTGAAGACGGAAATACAATGTTGTTGCAAGTCAAGGAGCTTATGAAGCTGCAATAAAAACTAGAGGAAGAGGCCATGCCTCTAGCTGACAAATTTATGGTGGGAGTTATTATGTCCAAACTCCCTAGTAGCCAGGATCGATTTTATACCGATATGTATCACAAGAATGCGGAAATTAAAGTTAAAGATATTATGCGCTTCATTGGCATTGAGGAAGAAGCCGAAAATAAGATCAAGATGGACTTCCTGTCCAAGCAGCTTACAAAGGCAAACATGGTCCAACATGGAGATCACAAGGCGACCTTCAACTAGAAGAGGAAGGACTCCAACTATTTGAGGGTAAAGTCTACTCCCTTCAAGTCTAAGCCCAAGGAGGATGGGGCTTGCTTCAATTGTGACGAGTGACAACTTCAAGAAGGATTATAGCTCCAAGCCAAGACCAAACCAAAGGAACGCAAAGAAGGTGAGCGTAATCTTATTTCTATGATTGCATAGGTTGACTCATCCAACGTGGATACCTAATGTTGAGTGGACACAAGAGTCTCCTGCCATGTGTATTTTGTGAAGGAGCCGTTCACCACGCATGAATCTTTATCAGATAGTAACGATGACGAACAAGACACAAGCTAAAGTGTTGGTAATAAGGATGAACATTATTCGGTCTTGGACCGAGAACCGAATCGAACGGAATAAGAGATTTGGTTCAGTTTGAAATTTTTTTAGTTCAGATTTGGTTTTGAAAATACTAAATTTTTTTATTCGGTTTCGATTTTGGTCCAAAATCAAAAGTGAATAAGATGAAATTATGTAAATACCCTCAATTTTATGCATAGTTTACGATTAAAAATGTGTATATTTTAAAAACAATAATTTTATGTATGTTTTTTTTGAAATTCAACACTGGTAATTTAATAACTAGTCCAACTTTGGGTCTAACTTTAAAATAAAATAATTTTATGTATAAAAATTATATTATTTTAGTATTTAACCACAATTCTAATTTTGAGTCCATCCTAGTTAAACAATATTAAAAATAGTCCAATCGAACAAACCGAATAAACAGAATCAATTATATCCAGTTAAGGTTAATTTCGATATGGTTTCAGTTTGAATTTTTAGAATTTTGATTTATTCAGTTTTGACTATTTCAGTTTTGTTGGACCGAATAAACGAATGCACACCCCTATGTAACGGCCCAAATGTTGTACCCCACCCGAGGTCCAGTTGCATAACCTTTTCGCGGACCAAGGTTATGTGGGAAGCTTCCAGAACATTCTAGAAGATGGCAGAAGGCTCTAGAAGATTGTGGATCTCTCCGGAAGGCCCAAGATCGTTCTAGGAGGCCCAAGAAGCTTCTGGAAGGCCCTTGAAGTTTCCTTTTATGTTGCTAGGGAATAAACCTGGAATATGCCATTCCAGTTATGGTAGATTGTAATGATCCTTGGAATATTCCTTCCAGGACTTTCCTTGTATTGCTCTATGAGCACTTATAAAAGGGGGAAGCTCTCATTTGTTCCTCACCACCTAAAAATTGTAAGCATTCTCCAAGTCAATAAAGAGATTCTTACTAGCCCATCTTTGCTCCACTATTCTAGTTTTCTTAGCGATCTAGCTAAGTCGGGGACGGGAAGGCTTGCACGAGTCTTTGAGGAGAAAGACAGTGCGCCGCACGGGACGAAGTGCTAGCAAAAATACTAAGTCCGTGACAAGTGGTATCAGAGCAAAGGTTCGATCGCCGTCATGTCTTCGACCGAAGCCATTATCAACGAGGAACCGGCACAACCCTCATCGCCTAAGGAGAAGGCGAAGACCTCGAGGAAGGGCAAGAGCAAGGAACCGTTGGTGGAACGGGCTCTTGGCGAGTTGGCTGACCGGGTTGAGATGCTGGAGAAGGGCGTGACGGGCGTCGAATATCAAGTAGAGCAGAACCAAGTGGCTCACGAGGAATTCGCCCAAGGTTTGGAGGCGGATGTCGCCACGGCTATATCGGAGTTTCGAGAGCATCTCCGCGAGATGCAGGCCGAGTTCGAGGAGGAACGAAAGGCCACGAAGGCGGAGATTGCTGAACTACGCAAAGGGCTACAAACCAAGGCGGAGGTCCTCGAGAGGGCCATTGCTGGTGGTCCGACTCCGAGGAGGGAGTCGACGCAGAGGGTGAAGTATCCAGAACCCAAATCCTTCACTGGCGTACGGGACGCGAAGGAGGTGGATAACTTCATCTGGAACGTCGAGCGTTACCTAAAGGCGGTCCGCATCGATGATGAGACCGATAAGGTAAACACAACGTCCCTATATTTTTCTGATGATGCTACGCTGTGGTGGCGACGCAGGTGCATTGATATAGAAAAGGGACTCTGCAAGATCGAGACTTGGGAGGATCTCAAGAAGGAGATCAAGTCTCAATTCTATCCAAAGAATGTGGAGTATGTCGCAAGACGGAGTTTGCGTCAACTCAAGCACACCGGGACGATCAAGGAGTATGTGGCAGAGTTCACCCGCCTGATGCTCACCATTTCCAGTATAGGCGAAGAGGATCGCTTGTTCGCGTTCCTGGAGGGTCTACAACCATGGGCGGCACAAGAATTGCAGAGACAAGATGTGTCAGATCTGAACACGGCTGTTGCGGCAGCCGAGAAGCTGATAGAGTATCGACGGAGCGATGCCCCAAAGCCCAAGAAAAAGACCACCACCAAGTTCAATGGTGGGGGAGCGAAGAAGAACAACGGAAAGGGAGGCCCGCCGTCGAAGGACAAGCCGCAAGCAAAGCCTTCGACGGAGCGGAAGATCGAGTGCTATGTGTGCGGTGGAAATCACCTCGCACGAGACTGTCCGAACAAGGGCAAAAGGGTGAATGCGGTCCAAGGCGAGGAGGCCGAGGACATGGAGCCTAAGAAGGGGGCTCACATGGGTGCCCTGCGCCTGTTGAATGCTTTGAAGAGCAAGGCGGTAGTGTCCAAGACCCCGAATCGAGAGCTGATGTACGTGGACGTGAAGATCAACGGCCACAACACCAGGACGATGGTCGACACGGGGGCTACCCACAACTTTATCTCGGACGCGGAGGTCCGACGCTTGGGTTTGGCGCTGGAAAAAGACTCAAGCACGATAAAGGCAGTCAACTCTGAGGCGCGCCCCGTGCAGGGGGTGGCCAAAGGGGTGAAGATCCAAGTGGGAGACTGGACGGGTGTCACCAGTCTCACGGCAGCACCACTGGACGACTTCGACATGATCCTTGGGATGGACTTCCTCACTTCGGCAAAGGCAGTCCCAATGCCGCATCTGGGAGTCGTCGGGATCATGGAGGAGAGCTCTCCGTGCATGGTGACAACTGCACGAGGCGAGCTTACGAAGGGGAAGGCTCTCTCCGCATTACAACTGTGAAACCCATAGTTTTTAGTTTGCATATTATTTAATCTTTAAGTCCCAATGCCGTTTTGTTATTTTTAAGTTATGAAACTTTGTAACAGAACAAATTTTGAATTATCGTTTAAATAAATATTGTGGAAAATTTTAGACTCAAATGTTGTTGATTACCTGCATATGGATTACAGCTTACTGCCGCCGTCTCATCAACGGTGCAGGCTGGGCATGATCCGATTCGACCCAAGTATTTGGGGACCGGGTCGTGACATATTTTTAGTGGTGGCCCATGCAGGTCTCTATATCAACAACTTAGGAAAACCTAGGAAACATTTAGAACATTAGAACATTAAATTACCACAACCTAGGACCGAAATATATTAAAATTAAATATTTTAATTATAGATAGGCTACCTTGCTTATGTTTGTATCCTAAACCTTCCAGAGAATGGCCACTGACAATACCAACCCTGCTGGCGATGGGATGTCAACACCTGACCATACCCCACCTCCCCAATCAAGTTCGGATCCTACACCTCGGCAGTTGGCCGACCGTCCTCATAATACAACGACGGATCCATCATCTTCTCGGACAGAGATGCAACCCCCTGTGGTTACGCCCACTCCAGCTGCCCCACCGGTGCCTGTGGACCCCACTGACCTCATAGGTCTGCTAAGAGGAGTGCCAGAAGCCCAGAAGCCCAGAGAACTCAAGCTGAAGCTCATCGCGAGCAGACGGCCATTATGAGAGAAGGCATGGAGAATGCCCATAACGCGGCAATGGCTGCACTGGAAAGAGGAGAAGCAGCTCAACAGGAACCAAGGCCTGCCAAGGTAAACATAAATTTAAGGATTAATTTATGTAATAATAGGGCCATTTAATTAATGGAAATCATATTGCCAAGGTAGGCGATATTGAGAGCTTTAAGAAGCAGAACCCTCGACCCTTCAAGGGAACCGAGGGAATCGTCTATGCTGACGAATGGCTCGACAATATGGAGCGTCTCCTGAGCGTCGCTCGACTTCCAGAAGACCTCAAGGCCGAAGCAGTGGGACTCCAACTGCAGAATGTAGCTAGCACCTGGTATCGGAATGAACCCCGACTCCAGGATAGGCAGGTTGATTGGGACACCTTCAAGAGGTTGTTCCAGAGAAAATTCTTCCCAACTTCAGAGTTACGGGAGATGGAGCGACAATTCCAGAACTTGAAGCAGGGCAACATGACTGTGGGAGAGTATGCGGCAGAATTCGGCCAGCTCAGCCGATTTGCCAAGAACATGGTAGCTGATCCTGCTGATCGTGCTGAACGATTCAAGTATGGACTTCAAGAGGAGATTCACACTTATGTGATCTCTGCGGAGCTAAGACTTATGAGAAGATTCTGGAGAGAGCCCAAGACATAGAGAAGAGCCAACCTGCCCGTTCAAAGAGAGATTATCCTGGAACTAGCAACTTCCAGGGTAATCAGAAGAAGCCCAACAACAGCAACAATAACAACAACCGTCCTCAGCACCAGCAGGCGAGGAACAATGATAGAGCACCTCAGAGGCAGATTCCTATCTGCGATTATTGCAAGAGGCCGGGACATCTAGCAAACATCTGCAGGAAGAGGCTAGGGCACTGCCTAGTCTGTAGGTCTTCCACCCATCAAGTGAAGGACTGTCCCTCGTCAGTTCACAAGGCTGGAGGAAATCAGCAGAAGGGACCTCTGCCCACTCAGCAGCAACAATTTGGGCAGCATCAACAGAAGACGGGGAGAGTTTTTGCCCTAACTGCAGAGGAACCAGAGCCGAAGCAGAAACCTAATACGGATGTCATATCAGGTTACATCTATGTACATTCTTATCCTGCATTAGTTTTATTCGACTCTGGTGCAACACACAGTTTCATAGCAACAAAGTTTATCTCTGCACACCACATAGTTACGGGCCTTAGCAAGAGGATTTGTAGGGTTATGACTGGAGGAGGACCCTTACCCATTACGGAGACCTGTAATTGCCCCATTACAATATCTGGCCATAAGTTTGTAGCACCTTTACTGGTGATGCCTTTGCCCAACTATGACATAGTTCTTGGAATGGACTGGTTGAGCAAGCAGCATGCGCTGATAGATTGTCACAGAGGATGTGTAATCTTCAGCCCACCTGGAGGGCCAGAGTTTGAAGTCTCTAGAGCTCCGGAGGTTATGGAGAGTATTGTCTACTCTATTACTGAAGAACCTGGACCTCTCCATCCTATCATAGCGGAATTCATAGATGTTTTCCCTGATAGTCTTCCTGGGCTACCCCCAGATCGGGATATAGAATTCACTATTGATTTAGTCCCTGGCTCTCCCCCGATCTCTAAGGGATGTTATAGAGTCAACCCGAATGAGGCCAAAGAGATGAAGGAGCAGATCAACGAACTGAAGTCTCTGGGATTCATTCGAGACGGAGCTTCACCCTGGGGAGCACCTGTTTTGTTTGTGCCCAAGAAGGATGGAACGGTGAGGATGTGCATCGACTACCGGGCGCTGAATAATGTCACAATCAAGAACAAGTACCCTCTGCCCCGGATCGATGACTTATTTGATCAGTTGAGTGGAGCCAAGGTGTTTTCCAAGATTGATCTCAGGTCAGGCTATCATCAGATCAAGGTCAGGAAGGAAGACATTCCCAAGACGGCATTCAACACCAAGTATAGGCAGTTTGAATTCTTGGTCATGCCGTTTGGTCTGACGAATGCTCCTGCTGTGTTCATGAACCTTATGAACAAGGTTTTCCATGAATACTTAGACCAGTTTGTCGTCGTCTTTATTGATGACATACTGATCTATTCAAAGACGAAGGAGGAGCACGAAGAGCACCTCAGGAAAGTTCTGGAAACTTTGAGAAAGGAGAAGCTGTACGGTAAGCTTTCCAAGTGTGAATTCTTTCTAGACAAAGTGGATTTTCTTGGCCATGTTGTCACAGGAGAAGGAATTTCGGTGGATCCTAAGAAGATAGCTGCTGTGGAGAAGTGGCCTACCCCAAGCTCAGTTGCTGACATCAGAAGTTTCTTGGGCTTGGCGGGCTACTATCGGAAGTTTGTGAAGGATTTTGCTAGAATTGCTGAACCAATGACAAAGCTGACTCGGAAGAATGAAGAGTTCATCTGGAAGTAGGACTGCCAAGCAGCGTTCGAGGAGTTGAAAAAGAGGCTCACTACTGCACCAATCCTTGCGCTACCCGCAGGATCCGGTGGTTTCACAATCTACAGTGATACCTCTGGAAAAGGACTAGGATGTGTTCTTCAACAACATGGAAAAGTGATTGCTTATGCATCTAGGCAATTACGGACTCATGAGAAGAACTATCCCACTCATGATCTGGAGCTTGCTGCAGTCATCTTTGCGTTGAAGCTTTGGAAGCATTATCTCTATGGAGAGAGGGTGGAAATATACACGGACCACAAAAGTCTGAAGTATGTATTCACTCAGAAAGAGTTGAATATGAGGCAAAGGCGATGGCTGGAGTTAATGAAGGACTTCGACATCGACCTGCAATACCACCCGGGTAAGGCTAATGTGGTCGCTGATGCACTTAGTCGATACCCAGTGGCGATGTTCTTAACCAAGGAGAGGCACCTGCTGGAGGACATCGAGAAGCTTGAACTGGAGATTGTACTGCCTGGACGGAGGGAACTGGATGCTGATTCTGTGTTAATGAAGTTGCAAGTGAGCTCGTACCTGATGGACAAGATCAAGGAGACTCAGTTTCAAGACGAGGCACTTTGCAAACTGAGAGACCAAGTGTTGGCAGGAACACTTGAGGGTTTCTCAATCGCCAGCGATGGAGCTTTGAAGAATGGTACGAGACTTTGTGTACCATCTGGCGAACTGAAGAACGAGCTGATGAAGGAAGCGCACCAGTCGCAGTATTCTATACATCCTGGAGCTAATAAGATGTATCGGAATATGCACACTATTGTTTGGTGGTATGAAATGAAGAAAGATGTGTCCAAATTCGTGGCGAAATGTTTGATCTGTCAGCAAGTGAAGGCCAGTAGACAAAGACCCGCAGGACTTCTACAACCGCTGGACATTCCGGAGTGGAAGTGGGAGCACATCACGATGGATTTCGTGTCAGGACTGCCTCGTTCCCAAGGAGGGAAGGATGCCATCTGGGTAATAGTGGACCGACTAACCAAGTCAGCTCACTTTATCCCCTTCAAGGTTGGTTTATCCACCGAGAAGTTGGCGGCTTTATACATGCGGCACATCTACCGGATTCATGGAGTACCGGTAAGCATTGTTTCTGACCGAGACACTCGTTTTACCTCACATTTTTGGAAGAGTTTGCATGACAGCTTGGGGACTCAGTTGAAGTTCAGCACAGCTTATCATCCCCAGACAGATGGGCAATCGGAGAGGACAATTCAGACACTTGAAGATATGCTGCGAGCTTGTGTCTTGGAGTTTGGAGGATCGTGGGAAGACCATCTGCACTTGGTAGAGTTTTCTTACAATAACAGCTACCAAGCCAGTATTGGTATGACCCCATTCGAAGCTCTTTATGGACGTCGTTGCCGTACACCATTGGCATGGGACGACGTTGGTGAAAGAGTACTGCTGGGTCCAGAGATGGTGACTGACGCAGCAGAGAAGGTGAAGATTATCAGAGACAAGCTCAGGATCGCCCAAGACAGACAGAAGCACTAGGCAGACAGCGGTCGTCGACCACTGGAGTTTGAAGAAGGAGACAAAGTTTTTGTGAAGATTTCTCCTACCAGAGGTACAATCAGATTTGGCAGAGCTGGGAAATTGAGTCCCAGATACATTGGACCATTTGAAGTTCTGAGCCGGATTGGAGAAGTGGCGTATAGGTTAGCTCTACCAGCTAATCTAGAGGGCGTGCACAACGTCTTCCACGTCTCACAGCTCAGAGGCTACGTCCCTGATGAGAATCACATTTTAGACCACTCAGAGCTGGAGATTGGACCCAGTCTGACAGTACCGGAGAAGCCAGTGGCAATTTTGGACAGAGGTGAGAAGAGGACCAGGACTTCAGTAACTCCCATAGTCAGAGTTATGTGGAGGCATGATTCCCCGGGCGAGTCTACCTGGGAGCGAGAAGATGAGATGCGGGAGAAGTACCAGTATTTATTTGAGACCTGAGGTAATTCCTAACCCTACTCCTTAAATTTCGAGGACGAAATTTTCTAAGGAGGGAAGGTTGTGAAACCCATAGTTTTTAGTTTGCATATTATTTAATCTTTAAGTCTTAAATAAAATTTTACAAGAATAATGTTAAATGTTGATTAAGGATAATTAGTTAATATTGATATTATTTTATTTTAGTGTAAAATTATTCTTTTAAAATAATTTAACTAGGACTTTTGTATGTCAACCCAGACCGAATCCAATTTTGGACTCAAAATATTTTTAATATAAAATATTAGAATTATGAAATATTAATTATATTTTCAAATACCATATTTATTGATATTAGGCCGAAATTCTTTTATAACCAATTAAAAAAAAATTTAGCCATATTAAATCCTTTTACTATATATATATAAACCCATTTCAGTTATAGATTAAGTTGTAAGCTTTTGTGTTGGGGAGAGAAAGAGAGTATTAACTCTCTGTTCTAACCGATGGTCTTTTCGGTTCTCCTCCGAACACAACGTTCGATTGTCGGGCTCCCCACCGTCGGTGCTTTGATGGCCATGGTGGCTGTCCACCTCCCCTACTCCGGTAACTCCCCAATTTCTACTCCTATTTAAGCCCTCTCCTCACTCCACCCATCACCATCTCTAAAGCTTTCCCTAAATTTCGTGCCCTAGTCTGAACTCAGGCGTTTCACCACCACCGAGCTCCTCCCCGGCCGGACCTTTTCGTGACACCCCCGGCCAGCCGCGCGGCCCCTCCGCCGTCCGTTTGGGTGCTGACAGCCGGCGCCGACCCCCGTTCGTTCCGTGTGTGTTCCGTCGCCCGATCTCGAAGCTTCCCTTCGACCCGTGCCTGTTCCCGTTCCGAGTTCTATTTTCGGTTCACGTTGTCGATTGGGTAACCTCTAATCCTGTATTTTAAATTCCGTAGTCTATGATGAAACACTGGTCTTACAGATTCCTTCTGGAATTTGGTTTCGGTAACGTAATGACTACGTTACTATCTCGACTTTTTCGAGTTCTTCGGGAAAATTATTTTGGTTGCTGGTTTGTTTCTGAGAAATAATTTGGACAGAACAATATTCTGTGAAATCTTCGGGTTTCCAATAATTTTCGGAAACATTTTTGGAGATTAAAATTAAATTCCTGATTTGGTTTTGTTGGTTCATATTGGGCTCTTTTGAGTTCTGTTGGAATTTTTGGTTATATGACAATGCTGGAGATGTTTCTCTTGGAAAATTTTGATTCGAAATGGTTTCGAGTTTTTGGGAATTCCGTATTTATATCAGAAATGTTGTGTTGGCTTTGGAAAAATATATTCTATGGATATATATATATATATTTCGGGTTTTGGGAATTATTTTGCAGGAAAACGGAGCGTTTTCCAGTTTTTGGGTTGACCAAAAACAGAGGGAGTGCTGCCGAAATTTTTAGAAAATTATAAAAATGATTTTCAAATGATTTTCGGATAATATTATTTTATTTTTGGACGACGACCTTATTGGTCAATGGGCCCCAGTGAAATGCAAACGCACCGGTTTGTCCGGACGTTGAGGCAGAGTAGCTGAAACATGACAACTGGACCAGAGTCTGAGACTCATATTTCTTTTAAATTTATTTTAGAAAATTAGTAGTTTTATTAATGTTAATTGTAGGTAATTTTGAAACTAACCCAAATTTTCTCTTATTTCAATTTATGTAATAAAGTTTGTAAGGGCATTAGCTCAGTTCCTATTTTGTGGTATGTAATATGGTAATGTAGCTTTTTATTTTATTTTCTGGGATTGTGGAATGCGTAGGAACAATCAAAATAATATTAATAATTATTAATAATTCATGATTTTCTCATCCTTAAGGAAAAGAAATATATTTTTATATATAATTGTAAAGTGTCAAAGTTTTTCCAATAAAAGGATAAAAAAAAATCAAGTTTTATAAATAATTTGATAAATACAAGTTTTTCCTGAAAATTGAATATAAATTGAATTTCTTAAATTCAACGCACTAGTAAACGTTGTGTTGTTGTGTTAGCTAATTAAATAACTAAAAATGATTAGGGTACAAATAGAGATTGTAATTAGATCATTTTAGTATTGTGATTCTGAGACAAATTCCCGGAATGTAGGATTTCAAGGAAGAGCGTGACCTTTCGAATCCCGAAGTACAAATCTCGTCCAATTGGAATTTAAGACAAGTACATTTATGTGGATTTACGATTATTTTAGCAATCATTTCATTGCAATTTTAAATCACTGTTCAAACACGGACTCTTTCGGGAGTATTGACTGTACTGTTGGGGACTGGGGGAGTAGAGTAGTGGATATGACCAAATCCAAAATTAGGATAACTGACTGTATTAGCTTTCCCCTCTTCACACGGGGACAAGCCATACCGTATCGCTAGGATACTACTGTAACCCAATTCGGTCATATTCATTACCTATTCATATCACTGTACTGTATTTCAAAACTGTTTCATCTTTAAAAACTGTTTAAAAGTGCATGATATTAATTGTCATTTTAATTGTTAAAATTTGCATAAAATGTACTTTGCTCCCTCCTGACTGGAGACAACATTTTAGGTATTACTGAGGACCTGGAGATGCTGATCAATAGCTACTATGATCCCGATTTGTACCCGGCGGTACTTCCAGCTGATGATGATGTTGTAGCGTCTCCATAGATACTACTTTAGTTTTGAGTTTATTAGTTTCTTTGTTATTTTTAAGTTATGAAACTTTGTAACAGAACAAATTTTGAATTATCGTTTAAATAAATATTGTGAAAAATTTTAGACTCAAATGTTGTTGATTACCTGCATATGGATTACAGCTTACTGCCGCCGTCTCATCAACGGTGCAGGCTGGGCATGATCCGATTCGACCCAAGTATTTGGGGACCGGGTCGTGACAACAACTCAAGAAGGGGATGCGACACGGAGAGATGACTTACCTTGCTGTGCTCAAGACGGAGGAGGCGCCCGTGCAGGGGGATCTTCCGTCTGAGATCGATGATGTCCTTGTGGAGTTCGGGGACGTCATACCGAAGGAGTTGTCGAAGAGGCTACCTCCGCGGAGGGAGGTAGACCATGCCATCGAGTTGGAGCCGGGCACGAAGCCGCCCGCCATGGCTCCATATCGCATGGCCCCGTCCGAGCTGGACGAGTTGAAGAAGCAACTCAAGGAACTGCTGGACGCGGGATTCATCAGACCGTCAAAGGCCCCGTATGGTGCACCGGTGCTGTTCCAGAAGAAGAAGGATGGAAGCCTTCGTTTGTGCATCGACTATCGTGCACTAAACAAGGTAACCGTCAAGAACAAATATCCCATCCCGTTGGTAGCGGACTTGTTCGACCAATTGGGAGGCACGAGATACTTCTCCAAACTTGATCTGCTCTCGGGGTATTATCAAGTCCGGATTGCGGAGGGCGACGAGGCTAAGACGGCATGCGTGACGAGGTATGGCGCATATGAGTTTATGGTTATGCCTTTTGGTCTAACAAATGCTCCTGCGACTTTTTATACTTTGATGAACAAGCTCTTTCATCCCTACCTGGATCGGTTCGTCGTGGTCTACCTCGACGACATCGTCGTGTACTCAAACACGATGGAGGAGCACATCGAGCATTTGAAGACTGTCTTCCAGGTGCTAAGGGAGAACGAACTCTTCGTCAAGCGGGAGAAGCTCATTCGCACAAGAAGAGGTGTCGTTCTTGGGGCACTGGATCGGGCGTGGCAAGATATGGATGGACGGCGCAAAGGTCCAGTCCATACGGGAGTGGAAGGCTCCCACCAAGCCGACGGAGCTGCGATCGTTCCTTAGCTTGGCGAACTACTACCGGCGGTTCATCCGAGGATATTCTGCCATCGCAGCGCCTCTGACCGATCTGCTGCGGAAGGATCGGGCGTGGAGCTGGACGCCCCGATACGAGGAGGCATTCGAGGCACTGAAGCGGGCTGTGATGGAGGAGCCGGTCTTGTCTCTACCGGACTACTCCAAGGCGTTCGAAGTGCACACGGACGCGTTCGACTTCGCCATCGGTGGGGTGTTGGTGCAGGAAGGACACCCCATCGCGTTCGAGAGCCGCAAGCTGAATGACACTGAGCGGCGCTACACGGTACAGGAGAAGGAGATGACCGCGGTCGTGCATAGCTTGAGGACATGGCGGCACTACCTCCTCGGCACCAAGTTCGTGGTCATGACGGACAATGTTGCCACGAGCTACTTCCAGTCCCAAAAGAAGCTATCTCCGAAGCAGGCGAGATGACAATATTTTCTAGCCGAGTTCGACATGGTGTTGCAATACAAACCCGACAAGGAAAATCAGGTGGCCGATGCGCTTAGCAGGAAGGTCGAGCTCGCATCTGTGTGCTTGCTCAAGGGGGACATTCTGGACCGTGTTCGAGTGGGAATCATGGAGGACCCACTAACACTGGCCATAGTGAAGCTTGCCAAGGAGGGCAAAACGAGAAGGTTCTGGCTGAAAGATGGACTTCTCTACACCAAGGGCGACAGGGTGGTCGTGCCTAGGTGGAGTGGCTTGCGGAGACAGCTGCTCAAGGAGTGTCATGACACAAAGTGGGCTGGACACCCGGGGTAGAAGCGAACCTTGGCGCTACTGGAGGCCGCATACTACTGGCCTCGCATGCGCGAGGATGTGGAGGACTATGTTCGCACTAGTCTTGTGTGCCAACAAGACAAGGTGGATCATCAGAAGCCCGGGGGCCTGCTGGAGCCTCTTCCCGTGCCGAGTCGGCCGTGGGAGAGCATTTCGATGGACTTCATCTCCGCCCTGCCGAAAGTGGGGGCGCTTGGGTCCATTCTCGTGGTGGTGGACCGATTCTCAAAGTACGCGACCTTCATTGCTGCTTCGACGGACTGCACAGCAGAGGAGGCCGTACGACTGTTCATCAGCCACGTGGTGAAGTTCTGGGGCATCCCGGTCAACATTGTCAGCGACCGAGACCCCCGCTTCACGAGGAAGTTCTGGATGAAAGTGTTCAAAATCCTCGGGACGGACTTACACTTCTCGACCAGCTTCCACCCGCAGACGGACGGGCAGACCGAGCGGGTCAACTCGCTACTCGAGGAGTACTTGCGGCACTTTGTGAGTGCCAACCAGAGGGATTGGGTGCATTACCTCGACGTCGCTCAGTTCTGCTACAATCTTCAATAGAGCGAGTCGTCGCATAGCAGTCCATTCGAGTTGGTGATGGGTCGCCAACCGCTTGCCCCGCACACGCTGAGTGCGGGGTCCTCGAGTAGAAGTCCCGCAGCCAACCAGTTCACTTCAGATTTCAAGGCAAAGGCGGACATTGCCAAGGCATTTTTGGAGAAGGCCGCGAGAAAGATGAAGAAGTGGGTCGACGCAAAGCGAAGGCCGGTTGAGTACAAGGAGGGTGACATGGTGCTGGTGAAGCTACAACCGCAACAGTTCAAGGTATTCCACAAGGTGCACAAAGGACTAATCCGAAAGTATGAAGGCCCCTTTCCAGTGCTCAAGAAGGTAGGCAAGGTGGCCTACAAGCTTGAACTCCCTGCCAAGCTAAAGATTCATCCAGTCTTCCATGCCAGTTGCTTGAAGCCGTACCATGAAGACTTGGAGGATCCCCAGCGCGGAGTTCCGAAGCGACCGATGGCGACCATGACGACTTCCTTCGACAAAGAGGTGGAAGCCGTGCTGGACAAGAGGACCATTCGGCGACGAGGCGTGTCCCCGTATATGGAGTACCTCATCCAGTGGAAAGGCTTGCCTTACGGCGAGTCTAGCTGGGAACGTACTGATACGCTGCATCAGTTCGAAGCCGAGATCCAGGCGTTTCTCAGCGAGCATGGTTGACGAGGGCATCAACGCCTTAGGTGGGGGAGAATGTAACAGCCCAAATGTTGCACCCCGTCCGAGGCCCAGTTGCATAACCTTTTCGCGGACCAAGGTTATGCAAGAAGCTTCCAGAACATTCTAGAAGATGGCAGAAGGCTCTAGAAGATTGTGGATCTCTCCGGAAGGCCCAAGATCGTTCTAGGAGGCCCAAGAAGCTTCTGGAAGGCCCTTGAAGTTTTCTTTTATGTTGCTAGGGAATAAACCTGGAATATGCCATTCCAGTTATGGTAGATTGTAATGATCCTTGGAATATTCCTTCCAGAACTTTTCTTGTATTGCTCTATGAGCACTTATAAAAGGGGGAGGCCCCCATTTATTCCTCACCATCTAAAAATTGTAAGCATTCTCCAAGTCAATAAAGAGATTCTTACTAGCCCCATCTTTGCTCCACTATTCTAGTTTTCTTAGCGATCTAGCTAAGTCGGGGACGGAAAGGCTTGCACGAGTCTTTGAGGAGAAAGACAGTGCGCCACACGGGACGAAGTGCTAGCAAAAATACTAAGTCCGTGACACCTAGCTGGGAATCAGGACGGAGGTGCTGAAGCTGACTTCAGGAAAGTTACTTATACTAGAGAATGTGAAGTATGTACATGTTGTCGCAAAGAACCTAATTTCTGAAAAGCTGATGGATGTATGCTTGAGGATGGACATCAATGTTAGTCAGATGACACTGTCATATAAGGGAGATCGTTTCAGAAAAGTACTTTGTACCGAAGGAATGTTCAGACTTCATCTTGTGCCTCCGAATGAATGTATTTATGAAATCTCAAGTTCTGGTTATTCTCCTGAGTTGTGGCCTAATAGACTAGGAAATGTTCATTATAAAAGGATTAACTAAATGTCTAGTCTAGGTCTTCCCTCCAAATGTGGGGGTAAGGAGGTGGAGAAATGTAAAGTCTGTGATCAGATTAAATTGTAAGAAATCCATCTAAGCGGGTGAACCAAAATACATATTTTTCGGAGTTTGTGCACTCATATACCTGTGACTTCAAGTACTTCTTCACGAAGGCTGAGATGAAATACTTTCTCACCATGATTAATGACTACTAGAATTACACTTTCATCTACTTCCTAAGACAAACGATGAACCTTTCGAGAAGTTAAAGGACCTAAAGGCAAGATGAATGACAAATGGGTCAACAACTCAAAAGATTCAGAAGTAGTTGAGGAGGAGAGTATCATTCTCTTGAATTTGTAGCATTCTGTAGACAACACGGAATTGTCGACGAGACTATTATTCGATACTCCTATCAATCTAATAGAGTTGTAGAAAGAAAGAACTGTACTCTGATGGAGATGATGGACTCCATGCTTTTAACAAGAGATCTTCCAAACTGTTTCTGGGAGAAGTTGTGTTGACAGCTACCTTTATTCTCAACAAGGTGTCATTCCTACAATGAAAAGTAACTTGAACTCTGGTTCAAAGTCAACCCAACTTGAATGTTATTCGAGTAAGGGATATCTGGCTTATGTGAAGTTTCCGGACATCAAGATTCAAAAGTTGGTAATGAAGACTACAAGGATAATCTTTCTGGGTTGTGCTGAGAAGAGTGATGATTGGAGATTTTCTTGATCTAGCATCTAATCAGATCATTGAGTCGGTTGAATTCTTTGAGTATAAGTTTGCGAGGAATGGAAACATAACTCCTGCAGATTTATCAAATATATAGCCAACACAAAGTGTAAGCCCCTGACCTGTATGTCAATTTTTGAGATTCTAGGTAATAAGTTTAAAAAAAAAATTAACTAGTTCAAATTATAAAAGAGTTAGCAAATAAATTTAAATAATTCAATTATACATGTATAAAATAAATTAATAATAAAATAGTAATATAAGTTATTTATGTTAAAATCTAATAAGATTTATTCAAATATTATTGAAGTTAATCCTTTTATGGATATTAATTCATCATTATTAGATTTATATAGATATGTGGATATATTTATATATTATTGATAATAATCTTTTTTTTTGTATACTCTTGCATGTAATAGCTTATTCTTTTTCATGTTCATGCTAGTGTACAGATATTCTACTACGTAGCTTTAGTGTAACTACTTACTTTGCTAATATCATGAATGTATAACAATGACAGATTTAGACCATGAGGGCTACCCTATACACTAATAGGGCCGGCCCGGAACATTTTGATGCCCAGGACTAAATACAAAATGATGCCCCTTCTTCAAAAAATATATCGAAAACAAAGTATCAATTTTTTTTTTGCATGATACAATAAGCCAAAGTGAACTCTTTTGGGACGTACAACCGCCGACCATGTTAATGAAAATTAAGATTCTAGAGTTGCTTAGATATGTAGTAGTTATTCATTTTAGTATTTTATTATTATAACGAGTTTGTTCTTGAGATATTTATCATTTTTGTGACTTTTATTTGGATTTAGTCGTGACGATGTTTCCCTTTCAGATTCATTCAAATGTTTATTAATTATGTAGACTTTAATTATATTTTTATCTCTGCAATATTCATTCTTGTCATTTTTGCAGTATTGTGAATGAGCTAGAGTAGTAGTCTTGTGATGTGATATACTATTCACTATTAGTTATGATTACGGAGTAAGGTATAAAAAACATAATATCGTTAACATTGTGGCATAGGCTGGGTGTGACCATGTATCCATGTCCAATTCTTTGGGAGCGGAGCATGTCATAAATGACGATGAGCTCAACATGATTTGAAGAAATGACAATTATGTTCTGCTTTGTAGACTTCCAAGATATTGATATATTCTAAATAATAAAGATATAACCACTTTGGGATCTTGCCTTGTACGGGTCAGATAAATAACCGACATTGACATAGCCAATAAGGTGGACATCATTTCGCGGATCAATGACATTTGATCCATTTCGAGATTCGTAGGGATAGAATAAGTCCATGTTCGTAACACCTTTAAGGTTATTTAAAGCCATTCCAATAGCGACGTATTAGCACAACGTTACATCTTATCAAGATATTTACATTATATGAGATGCCAGGTCTAGTACATTGAAATAATTACAAAAATGATCTTATTGCACTTAGATGTGTAACTTCATATTCCAATACATCTTCATTGTCTTCCTTATGGCAAAATGGGTCTCGTTTATCATCTAGAGAATAAATAATCACGGGTATACTAGAACGTTTTGCTTTGTCAATATTAAATCGACGTAACACCTTTTGGGTGTAACTCGGTTGGCGAACCAAAACACCATCGGTATAATGCTCAAGTTGTAGGCCTAAAAAAATCTAGGTTTTCCAATTTCATTCAAATTCTGACTTTAGGTGCAATGCAGTTTTCTCAAGCTCTTCAAGAGTTCCAATAAGATTCATGGCATCGTCATAAACTACTACAATCATAAATCCGAAATGTGATTTCTTGATAAACATTGAAGGGACTACTTTATTATTCACATATCATTGACCGATCAAATGCTTACTTAGGCGGTATACTACATCCGCCTGGATTGTTTCAACTGTAAAGTGAACGCATGTAACCCCGCTTTTCCGAATTATTGAATTTTTATATTTTTCTGGAATTTTATAATTTAGTCATATTTTATTTTATGGTTGTTTATGGAATATTAATTTTGATTAGTATCATGACGTGGTTTAAAACATTTTTTTGGCTATTAAGTTATTATAGATCTAATAATTATTTAATTGTTTTTCTTATTCTTAATAAAATAATTTCTTGATAAATTAAATTGGTTACTTAGCTCAAGAGAGCAATTCAAATTTTGTACAAATTAAGTTTTCCTCCATTTGTAACAACCCATAACAACTTTGTAACAATTTTTCCTAACAAACTCCCCTAACTAACTTTTTCTATCATTGTGTAATAAAGTAATTTATTGAGGTCCTTTTTGTAAAAAAACCAATTATCTCTCTCAAACTCTATTTAAACTCTCACCTCTCTCTCTCTCTGTCTTCTAATTTTTCTTACTCAAGAAATCGGTAACAGAGCTCCCCAGATTTCCTCCCATCCCCAGCCTCTTCTTTCCCCCAAATTATCTGAACCCTAACCCTAGATTTTCGAATCCGACGATGGCGAGGGCGATGCGCGACTAGAGCTTCTCCGGCGGACATCACCACTGACGGCGATCAGGTGGCGGCAGTCTAGACGCTCTGCTCTCGGCACTGAGGTACCTCCTCGGCAACGCCTCCGCGAGTCCCCAGACGGCGGTGCACCTTTCCTCCTCCGGCAGCGAGCCATCTACTGCAGCGCGTCACCGTTCCCGATCAACGACGACGGTGATCTGACATTCTTCACCGGCGACCCTTCCCTCTGACGAATCTGCGGGCGAGTTGGTGCACACGACGTCCTACGCCAGATCGACGCTCCTCTTCGATAGTTCTTCACCGAAAATTTCCGCGGAATCATTGTGCTATCCTGAGCGATTGATTGAACGAGGTGCGTTCTTGATTCGATCCAGGAATGATCGGTTTAATTCATGAATTTTCTCCTTCTGAATCTTTTGTTTGATCAAATTTCGCTAGCAAGAAGCATAGTCCTTGAGCTCTCCTTGTTCCAGGCTCGAAAACTCAATTGATCAAGGTATGAGTTCTTGAATCTGGTAATCACAATTGATCTGATTCTTGTTGGTCTCTGAATTGGCTCCAGTGATAATTTGTTTTCGATTTATATTCAGGAATCTATCGTTCGAATTTCAAACATGACTCCAATTGATTTCAAACCGTATTGTACTGCAACTGTTTGTTGTAATGTTTCAATCAGGTCTTAAATTGTGTCTGGACGTGTGCGGGATCAGATCGGACACGAAGCTTTGTATCCGACACTGTGGATTGGTTTTTAATTCTGAATCAGATTTCCTTTCTCAGGTAATTATTCCACTCTCTTTACTCTGATTATTTTTTCAATCAGTGAATCACGCCTAGTTGATTTTTGGTTGCTGATTGCATAAGGACTCAGGAATGTGGGGGATGGATATGTATTCCGGGACTGGTACGGATGCGTGTGTCAAGAGAGAAGTTGGATCGGTAGCAGGGATTGTACCAGTAGCAGAGACTATGGGTTGTTGTGTCCAGTCTTGGTCGTGTCTGGAGTTTGATCGTGTCCGGGGGACGGGTGTTCGGAGACAGAAAGTTGGGATCTGTATGTTGGCGCGGATGTGTGGGTGCATACCTCCTACAGATTTTAATTCTTTCTTCTGATTGTTAATTCCTAATTGAATTTTAAACAGTTGGTTCGTATTTTTTTCCAGAGTAAATTTGTTCCAATTATGTATAATCTTCTTTGTAACTTCATTATGCTAAGTCTGTGTTTATTTTTTAAACTTGAAGTGTGTCGGTATGGCTTGTGTGGTCGAATAACAACTGTTGGTTTGGCCAGGGGTCAGTTGCAATTGAAGTGAGCCAGAGAGCATAGCTTGGGTTGTAGAGTAACATAGGTCGGGGTTGCATGTTGTGGCAGGTCTGCAGGATGGAGTGTCTTGAACTTTTATTCCTTGGTGTTTCTGAGCTTTGGTTTGAATATTTTGGTTTGAATCACATGGTAAGGGTGTTTGGATGAGTTCTGTCTCCACTAGGCTTCGAGCCTGTTTTTCTAGTTTGTTTAGTTGGTTATGCATAGGGCTATTTACAATTCGTACAGGGAGCCTAGGAGGTATAGATGAGGAGTGTTAATGCTAAATTTTGGATTATCAGTCGTTAATTGAAGCTTGTGGGCCTGTGTAGGAGTTCTGCTGAGCTTGAGTGACAAATGGTTTAGTTGTAGGTAATATTTATGGGTTGAAATTGTGGGATGAATAGTGTATTCAGTTACTAAACTAAATTGGTGATAAGTTTTCAATAAATTAACTGCAATATCTTTTTGTAAAATACTGTTAAATTAAGCTTTGGGATATTTTCTATACCTTTGTGTTATTTCAATAGTTTTTCTAACTAGACCAGCTTCTGGGCTAATTTCATTTTTAAAATAAATAAATAAATAATAATAGCATTTTATGGGGATATGAACCATATGGGTTTATTTTCCTTTAAGTTTACTAACGCCATTTCTTTTATTATCACTACTAAATTATTACTTCTATAAATAGTTATATTAGCTATTTTGCTCTAAAGGGTTTCCTTAAATAGAATCTATGTTAATTCTATTTTAGTATTTTCTAAAAGGTTTAGTTAACCAATTAGATTTTCTATATATAATTAGTTATGGAACATGAATAGCTAGTTAATTTAGAGTTGTAACTATTTTAGAATCTAATTTTAAACCCAAATTGACACAGGCGGACATAGAGATTTTACTTCTCTACTCTCGGTCTACCAGAGCAAGGCAAGTACACCGATTCGAACCCTTTTACTCTGTATTTCTGTCTTGATTCATGTTCTCATATTGACACGTTCTACACACGATTGTTCATTGTTCATCGTTCATCGTTCATTGTTCATAGTTCATTATTCTTTACTTGTACATTGGGTGGAGAAATACTACAGATATGTGACCAATCCTATTTTAGCTAGGCATTGACTAATAGCTTAGGTCTCACATCGTGCACGTGGGACTCTAAGCCGTACCATTATTCATGTGCTCTTGTTCCCTGTACTACCCCAGTCGGTCACATACTCTGATAGTTATTTCACTTGCATGTTACACTGATAGTCTAGTTCATTGTTCTGGATCTGGTACTATAGTTTCATCGTTATTCATGTACTACAGTTTCATGTTCCAGTGCTTGTATCATAGTTTCTTTTTCATGCATTTCAGTTTTACTTTGTTAGTGCTTCTTGTCGGGGTTGTACTTTGCTCTTTTTCTGACAGGATACGTTGCAGGTGTGCTAGAGGATGTTGTTCCATCTTTATGAGCCAGAGCCCGAAGCCAGGATAGAGTTGTGCCTCAGGATAGACTTAGAATTTCAGAGTTATAGTTAGATCCTTCTTAGATCATTTTAGAGATTTGTCATGTACTTTGTATTCAGGTTTCAGGATTGTACATTTTATTCAGGTTACCGAATTTGTCTCCAGCGTTATCATTTCTTTAATTGTATTTAAAATATTTGTGGATTGTGGTAATATTGGGAACATGTATAGCAGCTGTGTTGTTTTATGTACCTTGTATCTTGGAGTTTTTCTTAGAATTGTACAGCGTATTTCGTCGTGTCCATCAACGAAGGCTGGGCATGTCCGACTCGTGTCCATCGACGAAGGCTGGGCATGTCCGACTCGTGTCCGATTATTCGTGAGCGGGTCGTGACAACGCCTCAAGCTGATTAAGAGCAAGTTCCATGGTCTATAACTATTTGAATCTTTTGTCAAAATCCTTTAGGGGTCTTTATATAGATTTCAATATCTAATTCCATGTACAGATACACGGTAACCACATCCATCAGCTGTATGTTCAGTTTTTAAAAACTATTAAGCTGACAAGGTAGTGGAAACGTCCATTATAGGAGAATATACTTTTCCTTGTAATCAAGCCCAAAGAATTGAGAGAATACTTGTTCCATGAGGCATGCTTTATACTGTACTATTTTATTCATCTCATTACACATCCTTACAAAGACCCACTAGTATCCGACATGTTATATATTTGTTGATGTTGGAACTATAAGTCCAAATAGTTTACTTTTCGCTAAAGAATCTAACTCAACCCGTGTTGCTTCTTTCCATTTTGACCAATAAGTTCTACTTTGACATTCTTCAACAGAACGTGGTTCGATGTCTTTTATACTTCATAATTTTAGTGTCCACTAAATATGCAAAGATGTCGTTGGTGATTATCTTATTTTTTCATAATTTGTCTAAGCTAGCATACTGTAGGAAGATCTTTTGATTCTCGCATATAGGATTTTTTTGTATTCATCTCTTGAAGGCTCTTCCATAATCCAGAAATCTCATGAGTTGGACAGTTTGAGATAACAACAAGATTCCCCGGGGGGGGGGGGGGAGCTAATCTACTTCCGAGGGATGAAATCCTTTTAGCCGAAGGATCTATCATGCTTCAAGCTGAAGGAAGATGATTGGCAAATCGTTAGTGTACCGTATCACACTTTGGGTGCAGTACGCCGCCCTTCAGGGACATCACTGCATCATCCTTTAGGGTTTGCATTTCCTTAAAGGAAAATTTTACATCCCCACGGGATGTCTATGTAGGAGCGTAAAAAAATGCTTCATAGACCAAGTCAAAGAAATAGAGCTTTACGCTCAACAGGCTACTCTACGCAGGCTATTCTACGCAGGCTACTCTACGCGAGCTGTTTTTTACGCAAGCTACTTTACGCCGGAGACAGGCTGTCAGATCATGCATTTAATGCAAAGTGATAATGAATCTGACATAATGATTTGCTGACAGTGTATAACACAGAATTCGAAGAGATTTGATTTACACAGAAACCAACATTGTCGTTTAGTGTGTGGACTGGGTTATTTTACGCTCAAAAGATGGCTTCTTTTACGCATGAATACTATATGAGCTTTTTACGCTCAAAGTTGACGTGTGCGTAAAGTTTATTTGGGCTATCCTTTACGCTCAAGGCTGTTTTATCAGCCACTTTACGTGAGAAGTCTATTTTTGGGCTATTTTACGCCTAGTCTACTACTTTATGCTGGAAGTGTATTTTGGGTCATTTTACGTCCGATTGTTTCTGACCACTTAAGAACGTGGTTTGCCCACGTAGCTTTCATACCACACTTCTCGAGGAAAGTGTGTACGTGCTCTCCCTATTTTATTGAGATAGTAGGACACGTGTCACCATGCGTAGAGATCACAACTCTACACGGAACACGTGTCCACGTGCGTAGAGGGTGATTTACGTCGTGGGTGACAGTTGCTAGCGTAAAAACCCGATTGTGTTGCTTTTTACGCACAAAGGGTTAAGTCTATAAATAGACTTATTTTTCATATAGACATCATCAAGATAATCAAGAGAGACATGAGAGAATACATCAGAGACTTTGATTTTTCCAGAGCATTCTTCTTCAACCTTTCTTCCAGAACAGAGTGAAGCAAAGCAGGAAAGCATTCGACCTCGCCATCAGTGCCCAAGTGCGTCGATACCTTTCTGGTGACTTAGTTCTTCTGGCTATTCATCTTCCAGCAGTACCCTTCATCATCATCGTATGGTCCAAGGAACAAAGTGATCGCCTTCAGATCAGACTTCCATAGCAATACTTCCCAGAAAATTTGTATTTTCTGTACTTTTCTAGTTTTCTATCAAAAGCCAATTTTAGACATTTTGTTAAGTGAAACAAAATGGTGACTCTACTGGAGACGACCTTCTCCTCTGACGAGAAGGCAATTGCTCAATATGATGATGCGTTGGTCGGATCGACCAAGAAGACTCTGGTTGTGCACTTCGACCAGACTGCCTACGAAGAAATGCTCAGGACTGGGGGTAGTGCTCACTGCTCCAATGTTCAGAAATCGCGGAAGGCACGAAAAGTTTGGATTCCTAAGTCCAAACCATCCTCGGATCTCCCTGTTGTCTCTGAAGGCAAAGGCATCCTTCCTACTCCTGTTGTGGAGACTCCCATCGGTGATGAGGCAGTCTCTACTTCAGTGATGCGCCGCGGGCGTAAAAACCAGGCTCCCGTTTGTAATGAGGCAGTCTTTACTTCAGTATTGTGCCCTGAGCGTAAAAACCAATCTCCCGTCGGTGACGGGGAAGATTCCCAAGTTTTACGCCCAGCGCGTAACAATGAGGTATTACGCCCAACACGTAAAAACCAAAATTTACGCTCTATACATAAGAACAAGTCTCCCGTCTGTGACGTGGTAGACTCCAATGCTTTACGTTCTGAGCGTAAAAATAAATCTTTCGTCTGTGACGCGGTAGACACACAAAATTTACGCTTCACGCGTAAAGAAAAATCTTCCGTCTGTGACGTGGTAGATACTCATGTTTTGCGCTCTACGCGTAAAAGTAAATATCCTGTCTGTGACAGTATAGATAAAATTCACAATGATGTCTTTACATCTAAAGTGAATTTACCTGCACGCAACCAGCGTAAAAACATTGTTGGTAAAACTTCGGTTCTTCACCAACAGCCTTCTTACACTGCTTTACGCAAGGTACCAAACCTTCAAATTACGCGTAATGCTGATGGAGTTCTTTGTGCTAAAAAATCTCAGGATTTACGCACGCAACTCCAAGCGCGTAAAAATGTACAATTTGGTTCTGCTAATGCAGCAAGTAATCTTTTTTATACACAAGGGACTAAACGACTTTCTGTCCCAAATATAATAAAGAAGACTGCTTCCTCTACTCCCTCTGATTTACGCGAGTTGCTTGTACAAAAGCGTAAAGACAGAAAATCTCCTGTGATACTCCCAAAAGAAGATCACCATTGTGAGTGTCACCAGATTGTAATTAAGTGTTGCTGTTCGACGTCTAAACGGTCAATTTTTGATCGGTTAGGCTACAATGTTTAGCAATCAGTTGATGATCAAGAACAGGAGTTGTCATATGCCTCAGTTAATATGGCATCTCATACCAACAGAGGACGACGTCCAAGACGCAACTCGTCACAGACTCCTGGTCAACAACAGTTTAATCGACTTCTTGATAACTTCGAAGGAGTATATCAGAATACTCGATTGAGAAGTCAGAGACACTTGCAGACTTCTGACTCAGAAGCTGGGGGTACCCAGTCCTTAGAGTCCGAAACCGATAGCATTGATTCATACTTCTACACCGATCCCTCTATATCTTCAAGGGAGGTTGAATCTTATGCTATTGGAGACGAACCGGAGACGTCATCTGCTAATACAGAACAACGTCTCTCTGCAGTTGAGCAGTCGCTGAAGGATATGCTTGCTATGATGCAAAGTATGCATCAAATAATAATGACTCAGCAAGTTGCTCAACCGGTAGTGGTAACTCCGGTGCAGGTAGCAGCACAAACTCAAGATAGTCAAGGGGTTGACATACCCTTGAATAATCAAAGTCAGGAGTCTGCTACCAATCAAAATTCTGCATCTCCAGATCCTATCATTCCAGAAGATGTACTACCTCCGATGGGGGTTACGGTACATCCGACAACAATTCAATCAAATGTGCTTCCTTAAACCAGTGAAGCTATTCAAGCAGTACGAGAGCTAAAAGCACAGTTTGAAGTTCTGAAGCACAAAGATCAACTTCAGAGGTTAGGGATTAAGCAACCTTATCATCCTTATTGGAATGATGTACCCTTTACTCCGAAATTCAAGCCACAATCAATGGTATTGTTTGATGGAAAGGCTTCTCCTAGTCAGTATATCAATTACTTTGATCTTATGACTGTGCATCTGCAGAAAAATGATGCTCTTCTCACTCGAGTGTTCATCGGATGCTTGACGGGTTCAGCTTACGACTGGTATCGTAGTTTACCCGACAATTGTATTTCGTCTTTTGACGAATTCAAAGCAATATTTCTCTCCCGCTCTATGAAGGAGGCATGGACATGAACATGTCTTCCTTAATAGAAATCAAACAAAAGGAGAAGGAAGATACTCGGACGTTCATTGAACGTTTCCGACTGGCGACTCTGAAGTTGCCTCCAGGCATGCCAGATTCAGCACTGATTGATACGTGCAAGATGAATCTGCGACCATCTATTGCTGTCTTTACGGGTTCCCAATTCACAGATTGTGCCTCGTTTATCATAGCAGCAGTTTCAGCCGAGACTAATGGTAGGTTGGCTCGGGAGCACGGGATGATCTTCGCTTCAGAAGACAAAGGAAAGAAAGGCTCTTCTGGTAATAATTCCGGCAATCGTAATGGGAAAGGAAAGGATACCCTTATGGTTAATCTTTCCAAAAATAAAATGACACCGAATAATCAAGAGTCTTCTAAGCCAAAAGAATAATATTCTTTTGACGAGAGCGATATCCCAGGGATATTCCAATATCTGGTAAAGAGTGGCAAACTCCAGATTCCGGAGCCAAAAAGGCCTAATGAGGTAAATCTGACTGACAATCCCAAATATTATATCTATCATAGATACATCAATCATCCTACCAAGGCTTGTTATGTTCTGAAGAAGAAAATTCAGGAGCTGATAAATGCCAATGATATCGCTTTAACTAACGATGAGCATACGGTTATGGTTTCTCTTCAATTTGGAGGTTATCCTCCACAACAAGTCCCAGATGGGATTGTCCCAATTCCAAAAGCGACGATAAAAATTGTGAATATCCCACCTGCCAGAGAGCAAAATGAAGGACTTTTGCCTCTGACACTTAAAAATGGTGAAATTATGTGGGTGCACCCAGATTTAGTGCCGGAAATGGATAATGAAGGTAAAACTTCGAAATCCAAGAAAGGTAAAAAAGTCAAAACCTGCAACATGATTTCGCATATTTTTACCCCAGACCATGATGATTTGGATCATTTATGGGGCAGCATTCCTTTAGAGGATAGACTGAGGGGTTTGAATATATGCCCTCCAAGTTTGGCTCCTCCTACCAAACTCAAGCTTACTCATCGGCAATGGTTAGCGATGAATAGCGTCCCCTTATACAGGACACAACAAGTCTTCGCTGCTTATGAGAAAGCTCCTACAGGGATCTTTCCTTCTATCCCGAGTATTCCTCCTTCTTCTATGGCTACAGAGATTTTTATTCCTCCTTATTCGGAAGTCTCTATGCCTTCTTTTTCTCCTGTGGTTACAGAGATCTCTGCTTCCTCTTCCTCTGTCCAACCACCCATTGAAAGTTCGCTACCTATTCACTTGTACAGTCAACAATCAGTCCATCTCATGAAAAAGATGGGTTATGACTTTCAAAAGGCAGAGGGTTTGAACTATGATAAAGGAATATGACTTCCTTTACAGATTCAAAGTCAAAAATCTACTGTTGGATTGGGTTCTAAGCTTCCTCTTAAAACTCCTCGCAAGAAGAAGGCTAAGGAAAAGAAGACTAAATCCTGCAATATGGTACTTCCTTCTCATGATTCTGAAGAAGATAGCTTTGCTGGTACGAGATCTGGGAAAGAATACCACAAAGATTACGAGGGATCTTCCAAAGAAGCAGAGGATATTGTAGAAACGATCCCAGTTCAACCATCTCCTGTTCCTGCTAAACCATCGGTGGTTGAGAAAGGGAAACAGAAAGCAGTACGCTTTGACGTTCCCTTGAAATCTACTTCAAATCAAGGGGTGGTGATGAAGCCCTACAAATTTGATATTCTAGCCCAGTTAGCCAATACTCCGGCTAGACTATCTATATTTGAGCTGCTTCGTCTTTCTAAAGAAAGCAAAGAGACTTTGAGTGAAGCTTTGCTACAAGCAGACTCATGCTTGGCTCAACTCAAGAGTCCTGATAATACACCAGTGTTGTGTCCATAATATCATAGTGTGATGGAGGCAATTTCTAACATTACCTTCACACAAGAAGATATGCTGTTAAAGCATAACAAGTACGACAGGCCTTTGTGCTACACTGGGTATATTGAATCCATGGAAATTGACAGGATTTATATTGATCCTGGGTCTTCTATTAGCATTATTCTTCAGAGTATGCTAAGACCTTTGAGGATTCCTGCTAGTGATTTGATTTACACTAGTACCACGATAGTTGGTTTCAACTCTGGTAAGAGTAAACCATTGGGGAAGATTCGTCTAAAGATTCAGATTGGTGATCTTCGAACTATGGCTACTTTCTATGTTATCAACTCAGACGTATCCTACAACATCCTTCTTGGAAGACCGTGGATACATGAGCATAACATTGTGCCCTCAACTCTCCACCAATGTTTCAAGTACGTGGATTCACAAGGGGTTGTGAAGACTGAATTTGCTGATATCAATCCCTTTAAGGGTGTTGAAGCATATTTTTCGGACTCAATGCTCTATAAACAGGAGCATGTAAAGGAGATATCAGATATAGCTGAAGATCAATCATCTGCCGAAGATCAGTCTGTCAATAAAGATCTTCCGGAAGAGCAACCTTTGAAGATCAAAGTTAAAGGTCGAATCCAACCCCAACCTGTTAATGATCAACCTCTGATGATCAAAGTCAAAGGAAGAACTCGGGCTTCATCTGAGGAATCAGTGAATATTCCTGCCAAGAGCCAAGTTCAACCTCTTATGATCAAAGTCAAGGGACATACTTCTCGTACGAAGACGGATGACGGTCCATTAATGATAAATCCTAAGCGTAGTACTCAACTTGTATCAAGGGACATACTTCTCGTACGAATGATCCAGAAACACCATTGATCATCAACCTTGGCAAGTCTACGCAGAAGACGGATGACGGTCCATTAATGATAAATCCTAAGCGTAGTACTCAACTTGTAAATGATGTAAATATTGAGCATTCTATACTTTCTGATATCAATAAAGATTTTCTTTTGGAGTATATGGCTGTCAAATTTGTTGAAAGAATGTCTTTATCTTCTGATGATCAAAGTCATCAATATCAAGATGACATAAATACAGAGGAAACCTTGTACATTGACCATAAGGAAAATTTCTTTCCTCCTCATGTCGATGTTAGACCTTATGCTCAAAAGTTCCTAACATCTTCCCCCTATCTTCTTCCTTAGTCTTGCCATCACAAGCTTGTGTAACTTTTAGACGTCACGAAGAATCTTATTTCGTGATTCTGTCTGATAAGAAAAATAAGCACCAAATTGTGTTTGGCCTGGCTAGAAACATCCCTGTTGTTCAGATAAATGATCTTAGAGATAAAGATAAAGAAAAAATCTGAATTGACAAATATAGTCAACAATCTCTCAAAATTATCCAAAAAATGGGATATGATTTGAAGACTATGCAAGGTCTCAATCAAGGCAAAAGTAGACGATTACCATTATGTGGTGATCCGTTTTACCAGAAAACTCGTCATGGGTTGGGATATGATCCATCTTACATGTTTAATGACGATATATAAGAAGAATTCTCTTCTAGTTCTTCACAATCCTCAGATTCGGAAGAAATCTATTTCATCGAATCTGATACATCCTACTCCTCATATGCTGGAGGAGACTATTATGATGAATCTGAGTGTATCTTCTCAGTTAACATGGTTCAAACTGAAGATGAATCTGAGCCATTTGAAAATGACCCTTGGGCCCAACAGATGGACACTCAGTGGGAGCTTCATTTTGAACAGCGACAACCACCTACAGAGGATGAGATTGTCCAGATTGATGTTGGAGATGGAACTACGTCCAAGCCAATATTCATCAGTAAAAACTTTTCCGAAGATGAAAAGGAAGAGCTGATAAAACTGATTAAAGAATATATTAATATCTTTGCATGGAGTTATGAGGATATGCCGGGTCTAGATCCTAAAGTTGCTACTCATAAACTCAATATTCTTCCTAATGCCAAGCCTGTAAAACAACAGCAACGGCATTTTCGACCAGATATGATGGATGCAATCGAAGCAGAAATCAAAAAGCTGATTACATGTGACTTTGTTCGTGAAGAACAACACCCAGACTGGGTTGCCAATATTGTTCCTGTTATGAAGAAGAACGAAAAAGTCCGAGTTTGTATAGATTTTCGAGATCTTAATACAGCTTGTCCAAAGGACGAATTTCCACTTTCCATTACTGATGTCATGATAGACAATACATGCGGTTTTGAACACATGTCTTTCATGGACGGGTTCTCAGGATACAATCAGATTAAGATGCATCCAAGAGATGAGAAGCATACTGCTTTTCGTACACCCCTTGGAGTCTACTGCTATACAGTTATGCCGTTTGGTCTTAAAAATGTCGGTGCCACGTATCAACGGGCCATGAGCAATATCTTTCAAGAACATCTACGAAAGACAGTTGAATGTTACGTAGATGACATTACTGTCAAAAGTCGATCAAAAGATCACATTTAAGACTTGAAGATAGTATTTGAATTGATGCGTCAGCATCAATTGAAAATGAACCCTACTAAGTCTTTCTTAGGGGTTTCCAGTAGCAAATTTTTGGGATTTGTCATCACTTCTCAGGGTATCCATGTTGATCCTGATAAATCAAAGCAATTCTTGAAATGCGTCCTCCACGCAATCTAAAAGAACTCTAAGGCTTTCAAGGTCGCATCGCTTATATCAGGAGATTTATATCCAATCTCTCTGGGAGATGTCAACCTTTCTCCCGTCTATTAAATAAAGGTGTATCATTTGTTTGGGATGAAGCATGTCAGAAAGCTTTCAATGACATCAAGCAATACCTTACAAATCCACCTGTTCTGGTACCACCAGTGGTAGAAAGACCATTTTTGTTATATATTCGAGCATTGGATCATTCACTTGGTGCTCTTCTTGCACAGAAAAGTGATATGGGTCATGAACAAGCAATTTATTATCTTAGCCGAATGATGGTCGGAGCTGAACACAGGTATACTCCTGTAGAAAAGGAATGTCTAGCTTTGGTTTTTGCTGTTCAAAAGACACGACATTATGTGACAGGACAGACTATTCATGTCATCTCCAGAATAAATCCTATTCGGGTATTGATGAGAAAACCAAGCATTCTTAACTCCAGGTTAGCTACCTGGGCGATGTTGCTCACTCCTTATGACATGGTCTATGTACCTCAAAAATTAGTGAAGGGTCAAGCATTAGCTGATTTCTTAGCAGCTCACCCTGTACCTGAAACATTGAAGCTATATGAGGATGTTCCAGATGAGGTTGTAGATCGCAACATGACTTTAAAAGATGACATTTGGCAATTATGCTTTGATGGAGCGTCACGAGTTGGACCTAAAGACAATATCGTCTCTGGTGTAGGAATCATCTTGGTTTCTCCTGACAAAATAGTCATATACCGTGCTTATTCTCTCAATAAGCCATGCTCCAATAATATGGCAGAATATAATGCTCTGCTTATTGGTCTCCAAGTAGCAAAACAATTGGACATCGAGTTCCTGGAAGCTTATGGAGACTCTCAACTGATTGTTAATCAAGTCAGAGGGACATATGAAGTCAGAAATCCTGACCTCATCCCTTATCATCAAGTGGTAATCGAATTGGTCCTCTCATTTAAAGGATTCTTCATTGAATTCGTACCACGTTCTCAGACTTTGAAAGCTGATGCTCTTGCTAGTTTAGCGACAGATTTAGCCGTTCCAATTCGAAGATAAAATACTATTACTTTGTTGGATCGAGACTTATTCTGTGTTAAGAATAATCTGCATATTGAACAGAGTTATATTACAGAATCAAGTTCCCAACAGAAGGATTGGAGAAGTCTATTTATTGACTATACAATTCATGGAATTTTATCTGAAGATCCAAAAGAAGCTGCATCAATCAAGAGACGATCATTTTGATTTTATTATGACTTGTCTCTACATATGTTATATCGTCGTTCATATGATGGACTTTTGCTGCGCTGTCTTTCAAAAAATGAAGCTAAACAAACACTCCGTGAAGCTCATGATGGTGTTTGTGGTGCTCATCAACCAGGTCCAAAATTACAAGACCGTATTCGAAGAATGGGGTATTATTGGCCTTCAATGATAGCAGATGCTGTGGATTATGCCAGAAGGTGTAAAGCATGTCAGATTCATGCTGATTTTATTCATCAACCGTCTGAATTCCTACATCCTACAGCAGCTTCTTGGCCCTTCGAAGCTTGGGGCATGGACATTATTTGTCCAATTAACCCTCCTTCTGTTAAGGGACATCGGTTTATACTGGCTATAATCGATTACTTTTCTAAATGGGCGGAAGCAGTTCCCCTTGCTGAAGTAAAAACATCTAATGTGGTTAGCTTCATTAAACATCATGTCATTTATCGTTTTGGGATTCTCCGACGGATAATTCATGATAACGGACCACAATTCGCCAGTCAGGCATTTTATCGATTCTGTGATAAGAATCGGATCCAAAACTTGGCGTCTACGGCTTATAATCCAGCTGCTAATGGTTTAGCCGAAGCTTTCAACAAGACGATCATCAAACTTCTCAAAAAGTTTGTCTCCTCTAATAAACGTGATTGGAATAAGAAACTTGGAGAATGTTTATGGGCTTACCGAACGACAGTCCGAACTCCTACTAGTTTTATACCATTTTTACTGGTTTACGGATGTGAGGCTGTCCTTCCACTGGAAATCCAGATTCTATCTCTTCGAATAGCTATTGCTAATGAGCTAACTACAGAGAATAATGATCGCTTATGACTCCAAGAACTTGAAGGATTGGACGAGAAGCGTCTTCAAGCACAACAGCATATTGAGCTACATCAAGCCCGCATATCTCGAACTTTCAATCGTAAAGTTAAAGAGATGGTATTCAAAGTTGGTGAGCTAGTTCTAGCTGTTCGAAGACCGATGGTGATGACTCATAAGAGTAAAGAGAAATTCCAAGCAAAATGGGAAGGCCCTTATGTCATCGAGACAGTATTCTCTAATGGTGCTTATAGGTTGTCTAAACCTAATGGAGATTTACTCATGATACCGATCAATGGCAAATTTCTGAAAAAATATTATGTTTGAATTTCTTCCTTATTTTCCAGCTACCAATGTTTGGTTAAGCTTAGAGAGAAATTTTAATCTTTTATCTTACCAGTTGATTAAAAATTTGGATCTATTATTTATCATGTTTTCATAACCTCTGAATAAATATTAAGTCTGCTTTTCCTATCTATCATGTCTATTTGGCCTCTGAATAGATATTAATCTATTTTTTTTGAGTTATTACGATCTATCATGTCCATATTACCTCTGACAGTATTGTATACTCTAAACAGAAAACAAGATTTCATTATCTATCATGTCCATATTACCTCTGGATAGATACAATTTATTGAGTTTAGAAGACTTGTCATGTCCATATTATCTCTGATAAGTGTTTTCTATCTCATACCTATTGTTTAAATTCAAAATAAATGATAGGATCACAAAACAAATATTTTATTCATTTCTTGTGAACATTACAGAATGAATAAGATAAAAGAGTACAAGAACTCTTTAATTTTTCTAAGGTGGAGCAGAGATATCTTGAAATAATTTCTGCAGCTCTGCTAGACGCTTGTCACGAGAGCTCAAAACAGTCCTGGTGGCTTCAGCACGTCGAGCTTCGGGAGTGCAAATATGAAAAAGTCCAGCAAAGCTGATTATCAGATTATCCTTGGCTTCATCAAGGGTTCTGATAGTAGATTCAGCTCCGTAGGCCTGTTCTTCCAAAATTGAGCTCTGAGTAAGGTGCTGGTCCCGAGCCATAATCATCTGCTCCCTCTCTGCCTTCAAGCGAGCCAGCTCAGCCTCAACTTCTTGAATTTTATCATTTTGTTGCTGAATCTCAATATTTGAGGTGTCATAGGCTGCTCTATGGCTATCCAGCTCAGGCCTTATGCCAGCCAAAAAAGCTTTTTCTTTGGCGACTTTTATGCTATATTCATGAAGGGCTTCATTATATCTCGTCTCCCGAGCAAGGTAATCAGCCGATAGGGCGTCATACTCTTCTTGGATGAGACTTTCAATGGTTTCACTTGACAGCTTAAGATACTCTCTGATAGCCTGTTCAAGACCCTCCACGATTTTCTCTAATGTTGTTGCTCTCGCCGTATCATTGAACATAGCAACATTTCTGATGGTAAGAGCCATTGCCGCCTTCAAGCTCTCATAATTGAGGCCCTTATTCAGGACCATTTTGATTAAAGTCGCCAGAGTTTTATAAAAGGTTTTAGTGTGAATCTCAACTAGAAGATTCATTTCTATACTTGAACTCGGCGTTGCGGCAATATCTACTAAGTTTCTTCTCTGAAGACTGGGAACAGAGGCTGTTGCTGTGATAGCAGGCTGAGGTGGAGCCATTGTTGTTACTGCTACCAAGGCCAACTGGTTACCAGGAGCTTCAAGAACAGTATGTTCAATATTTGTTACTCCAGCCGTTTCTGGAGCTGAAACTACTAGAGTTTCGGTGAAGGTGATAGGTGTGGGCGGAATGACAGTTGTGGGAGCTGACTCCGGTTCTGGCATTGACTCTTCAGAGACTTGTACTGGATCAGTGGTAATAGCGAAGGATGCTATTACAATTTCCCCAGATTCAGTTGATGATTTGAGTGTGCCTTCATTACCTTCTTCAACTACTGGCTTCGTAGGATCATCAAGTGTTTCAGTAACTGAATCTTCATTAAAATCTAGTTCTTCTTCAGCAGTCTCCTCATCATCTACAGTAAGATCTACTGTAGTTTCTTCCTTATCCTTGCCCTCAGCAAGAGAGGACACTTCTGGCTGAGCCTGTATTTCTGGCTCATGTTGTACCTCCAATGATGGAGGACATTCTTCTGGAGACTCTACTTCGGGCTCTCGTGCTACCGCTTCTTGAGCATCTTCTTCTTCTGAAGAAGAAGCCTCCTCATCAGATTCCTCGTTTTCCTCATAAATATCTTCTTGAGGAGGAGGAGGAGCCACAACCTTCGGGGAAATGATAACACCTACAAAAAATTAAACAAAATAAGTTAAATATACAAAAGTCATAGTTTTATATGGATTTTGTATAAATTATATTTACCTGGAGTGTGTGTGGAACGTTCCAAGTACGTATCATAATCTCCATCCCATCTTCGTCATCAAAAGCGATTGCCGGTTCATCGGATGGGATAAGCACCGAATCAACAGTTTGTACTGGGGCGACGTTTTCAGTAACTTGTTTCTTTTGTGGCAGAGTTAAATGAAGTGCCGAGCTTTGACGTCCTGGAGATAAGACTACTGCAGGTGTTGCTGGTTGAGGTGCTGAAGATCCTTCTCCAGGGTGAACTGAAGAAGATCCTATATGTTGCAGCTCATCTGCCTGAGTGTCACTCTCCGGAGTAGAGGCTCTTGATCTGAAAGGTCTTTTTATGGTAGCCTTCTTTTTCTTCTTCTTCTCCGGGGTTTTCTCTGGAAGTGTGACGGCTGCACTTTGTTTTCGTTTACAGGATTTCCCAATAATAATAGGTTCTGCAGCCTCTTTCCCAACTCCTGTAGCAATAACTTCCAGATATGGATCTGGAACAGCAGCATCGTCAGGGATGTCTGTTGGTACCCTAACTGGCTCTTCAATATTGCCTTCCTTGGGCCATCTCAGGCTACCTCTCATATTGTAGCCATGGGCAAAGGAACGGATAGAAGCGTAGAAGTGAGCATACGAATGAAGAATGCGTAGCTCTGTAGTGCTGGTAGCAGTTGAGACTCTGAATCTGGCACCAGTACGGGCAGTACTAAAATATCTCCAACCCCTTGCACCATCAAGCAGTTTCCCATAGTGACGAAAACTGGTAGAGGGATTACCAACATGAAGTTGGTCATACCCAAATTGACGAACGAACCTACTGGGTAGATATGGTTCAAATGTACAATTATCTTCATTTCTGTACATCAGCTGAGCGGGTCTGATGCACTGTAGCCATTTAAAGACTGATGGTGGCAATAAAGCTCCTCCTTCAACTTCATCTTCAAATTGAACACCGAAGCAGTCGGCTGGAACTTGTGGCCGGGTACAAAAAATGTTCCAACCATAAGAATAGTTCAAAACTGCCCGGGTATCTGCCACTGTCGTGGCAATCCATGTAACTTTGCTGAATTTTGGAGGAAGACCTCCGCATCATCACCCGGGCCTGGTGGCAACAATCTGCAGTTATGGTGCAACAACCAGCCCATTAAATAAGTATAGGGCATTTCTACCCTGGGGAATGCGTTCCGATGAGGAGCATTGTTGATTAACTCCTCGCCAAAAGTCCTCAAACCTGCATTTACTCGGCACACCATTATCGATAGCAGGTTAATTCTGACTTTAAACACCAAACGCACTACTGGCCATAGTACGTTACGGTGGATTCTATCAACTGTACCAGTTCCTGGTACGACCCATCTTCTCAACCATAAAGAAAGGAAGCCTGCCAGCAAGGCTTTCCTGGAGATTTTCTGACTGCCGTATCTGAGGAAGCTTAAGGCTTCAGTTCCAGCAGGGAACTCCCCAGTCTTGGTGGACAAATATTTGTTCGGGAATTTGTAGACAGTCATCATATCCCGAATTTTGTTAACAGGAATTGTTGAATCTGTATTGATAGCTGGAGCTTTGTTTTCCTGGAATCTTTCTTTATCATCCTTGGATATTTTGTCCTTATGGAAGAAGAGATACGTTGTCCACTTGTTGATATATGCTAGATGAGATCCACTCTCATGCATAGTAGTACAGATCATATAGTGGCACATCAATTCTTCATACACTTCAACCAACTGAGGGTTTTTCTCCCTAATTTTAGCAAGTTTTCGGTTGGAGGGAACGTATTCTTCATATGGGGCTTCTCCTATTGGTAGCTTCGAGATGAATTGCATCTCATGGAGTGCGAGACCTATTTCACCTTTTGGGGTCGCAAAAGTTCCAGTTGAACTAATGTATATCTCCATCAGGGCCAGGAATAAGTTACCGTTCGATGGTATACCCTGACTAGTAGAAGCCACCGCTTCATACAGGCCAATATCTTTCAGCTCCGTCTGAAAGTTCTTCATCATCCAAATGCTAATCTGGATCCAGTTTTGGTTGAAAGGAGTCAACCATCCCGGTAGCCTGGGTTGGTCTGGGGATATAGTACCGCAGCCCTTATGAATTTGTTGACAAACATCTGAGTTTGCACTGGTTGGATTAAAGTTGAGTCTTCACTTGGAGTAAATCCTGGCATGAGGCCAGAGAAAAAAGTGACACCGCCATTGGGAACACTGACGTAATACCCCATGTCGTTGGCATGATCCCTCTTGAATACGATTCTACCTGGCCTTCCATGACTGCTAGGAGTCAGATTCCACAGCATTTAACGGGGATGGGTAGCATGGATGAATGCGGACAAGGGGTAATCTCTGTCCATGTCAGGGAGATACATGGCTCTATCTTCGGATTTGAACACTCAAGACTCCTTCTTGGGGTGTGTTTGTGACTTGCAGTCTATTGCATCCCCAAATAAGAAGGCTGGTTTTACAAATTGTTGTTCATTCAGTGAAGTACAATTCTCTATTTATCATGGATAGCAGCATCCTATCCCCTTGGGCAGCTATCAACTGTGCCCTCTCTATAGGGTAGTCTGGATTCGATTGGGGAAACGCTACATGAGATAGATTCTCCACATAATTCGAGCCCACCATGCCAACTGATGAGCCAAAGACTTCTGCGAGTGGATGAACTTGCAAGTCCACTGCCAAAAGAAAAAGAAAAATCAAGTTAGTGAAAATTTAATTTGAAATTTTATGGGTAAAGACTTTGACTTTTACGCTTAGTAAAGTTGATAAAAAGTTTTAGAAAGTGTAAAAAAGTCTTTGTTTTACACAAAGTCTTTCATCTTTGAAGTTTTACGCTAGCACATGTTGATGTGAGCGTATTCGAAATTTTACGCTGGCATGTATTGACATGAGCGTATTCTAAAACTTTACACTAGCACATGTTGATGTGAAGTATTATGAATTTTTACGCTGGCATGTATTGACATGAGCGTATTCTAAACTTTACGCTGGCACATGTTGATGTGAGCGTATTCGAAATTTTATGCTGACATGTATAGACATGAGCGTATTTTAGATTTTACGCTGGCATGTGTAGATATGAGCGTAATTTAGATTTTATGCTGACACGTATAGACGTGGGCGTATTTCTTAATTTTACGCTAACAAGTATGAATGTGGGCGTATATTCGTAATTTTACGCTGACACGTATAACGTGGGCGTATTTTGTTATCTTAATTTCTACGCTGACACGTATAACGTGGGCGTGAAATAAAAGATTTAGGTCTTCTTCTCCGACGAGTTTTCGGCCAAAGGGCAATGTTTTACCCCTCATTGGAGGAGCCACGACGGGGTTGCTTTGTTGAGACGCTGTGGATGGCCGGACAGGATTTTGCACGCGGTCGACCGACGAAGAATCGACGGCGGGCTTCTTGCCTTTGCTGCCGGCGGCAGATTTCTTGGGGGCCATCAAATTGAATGCAAAAGTATGAAAGGGGAAGAAGAGGATTCGAGAAAGATCGGAATTATGAAAGTAAGGAGAACAAGTAAAGTTTTCTCTCTCCCCAAAGAACCCCATTTATAGGGAATTTTTGAATCGGTTCAAATTCCAGATTTTACGCCGACTGTTGGATATCCCAACTTTTACGCGGATGACCGTTGGATATCCCGAACCCTACGCTGACTGGTCAAATCCTGAATTTTACGCTTCTGTTCAAAGTATTTTAAAATTTGAAAATATTTGAAAACTTTGAAGGGGGTCTTGTAGGAGCGTAAAAAATGCTTCATAGACCAAGTCAAAGAAATATAGCTTTACGCTCAACAGGCTACTCTACGCAGGCTATTCTACGCAGGCTACTCTACGCGAACTGTTTTTTATGCAAGCTACTTTACGCCGGGGACAGGCTGTCAGATCATGCATTTAATACAAAGTGATAATGAATCTAACATAATGATTTGCTGACAGCGTATAACACAGAATTCGAAGAGATTTGATTTACACAGAAACCAACATTGTCGTTTAGTGTGTGGACTGGGTTATTTTACGCTAAAAAAATGGCTTCTTTTATGCATGAATACTATATGAGCTATTTACACTCAAAGTTGACATGTGCGTAAAGTTTATTTGGGCTATCCTTTACGCTCAAGGCTGTTTTATCAGCCACTTTACGCGAGAAGTCTATTTTTGGGCTATTTTACGCCTAGTCTACTACTTTACGCTGGAAGTATATTTTGGGTCATTTTTACGTCCGATTGTTTCTGACCACTTAAGAACGTGGTTTGCCCACGTGGCTTTCATACCACACTTCTCGAGGAACGTGTGTACGTGCTCTCCCTATTTTATTGAGATAGTGGGACATGTGTCACCATGCGTAGAGATTACAACTCTACACGGGACACGTGTCCACGTGCGTAGAGGATGATTTACGTCGTGGGTGACAGTTGCTAGCGTAAAAACCCGATTGTGTTACTTTTTACGCACAAAGGGTTAAGTTTATAAATAGACTTATTTTTTATATAGACATCATCAAGATAATCAAGAGAGACAAGAGAGAATACATCAGAGACTTTGATTTTTCCAGAGCATTCTTCTTCAATCTTTCTTCCAAAACAGAGTGAAGCAAAGCAGGAAAGCATTCGACCTCGCCATCAGTGCCCAAGTACGTCGATACCTTTCTGGTGACTTAGTTCTTCCGGCTGTTCATCTTCCAGCAGTACTCTTCATCATCATCGTATGGTCCAAGGAACAAAGTGATCGCCTTCAGATCAGACTTCCATAGCAATACTTCCCAAAAAATTTGTACTTTCTGTACTTTTCTAGTTTTCTATCAAAAGCCAATTTTAGGCATTTTGTTAAGTGAAACAGTCTATCCTTGCAGGCACATTTATAGTAAATATATGTGATATCATTAATTTTGTTAGATCAGAGAACATGTCTGGCATATTTTGTGTTACCATATGAAGATCTAGGATCCTTCGTACTTCATTATCACATTGAGGGATATAGAATCTGTAGGACCGATTGTAAGAACGAGTTGTAAAGCGCAATACTCTAGAGGGGGGTGAATAGAGTAGGCAGCGGAAATTAAACAAACACAAGTATGTATACTGGTTTCCCTCTTGTGAGGACTAGTCCAGTCGGAAGAACTCTAGCTTCCAGTTGAATCCACTATAGAAAATCACCACAAGTTTTCATCCGAAGTTCTTGCAACTTCTACAACGCGAGCTTTGATCCGAAGTACTCGACCAAATTCAATTATGAAGAGTCTTTCTTCAATCAAGCCTCTGATTACAATCACTATGAAACTTCTAGACCGTACCGCACTGACAAATCGACTAGATGATTGTAACTGGCTTGGGATTTGAAAATGAATAGCTCAGAATACTTTGGAAGAAGTAGTAGGCTTATAGAGAAGGGATATGAAAGTGAATTGGTGTATGAGTGAATTGAAATGATCGAAATCTTTCTCTATTTATAGTTTTTTCAAAGGCAGAATTCTGACAGAATTCGGTCAGAATTCGGGCAGAACTATATGAAAAAATCTCGTTGGGATCCGTAACTGCAGGAAGACCAAGTTCAAAAAGCAACGTTCACTAACCGAACTCTGGCCGAACTCGGGCTGAATTCGCCTAGAGTTCTGTCAGAGTTTTTGCAAATTGGTTTTTTGGGCTTTTTGAAAAGTCAAGCAGTTAGGAAGTAGTTTGGGCTTTTGTAAGTGGGCTTTGTTTTCAAAATGAAAGGGTATTTTGAAAACATTTCTTGGATAGCCTATTTGCCAATACGATGTAGTTTACATCGTATTCCTCGACTCAATAATATAAAAAAATTATATTGATCAAATAGAAAAACCAATAGCCCTTTAATGACGCCTTTCTTCAGATATTTGAGCAAACATGAAGACGCCTTTTTCCTTGACGGCAGTCGTCCAAAGATAAACAGATATGGAAATCTGAATACCTTTCGGGGGCTCCGCCCCCGAACCCCACGGGGGGCGCTGCCCCCTCGACCCCTGTCCGCTAACCGGGCAGCAGAACCCCCGATGCGAGGCCCCAGATAGGTCGTTGGGCGGTTCAGAGAAATCTTCTTGTATAATGCCGTCTTTGGCCCATCAATAGTTCTCTATTGCATATGTCCTATTTTGATCATGTTTGATCATGCTTACAGCATGTCTACAAATACATGTTAGGCAAACAGAACAATATAATACTTCTATAGCAATATGATATAGAACATTTAGAACAATGCTAATATTAGGACAATGCTAAGTTTAAGTAGCAACATGATAGTGATTATATGAATATTAGTGATGTCATTATGGTAAACTTAGTTGATTACCCATATTCAAAAATATGATATAATCATTGGGCTAACAGAATCGAGATAAGATAGTAGGTACAGACCATGTCAATTTATGTCGTTCTTTATGAATTTTGATATTCTTATCTTTCCTAACTACGAGAAGATTGTCTCATCAAAGTGACTATCCACAAATAGTGCATCAAAAATATTATGTGTTAAGGGCACTAAATAGAGAATTAACAATAGGGTTAATCATAAATGATATATATTCTCATCTTTCTCTGAGGCCCTATTTTGGTACATTGTGGCAGCGCAACTGCTACATAGACTGTATACCTAAAGATGCATAAAAAAGAAATGTTGGGTTTGTACACAATAACCAAATGTAATGTCAAATAGCCTTGGGTAGCAATGGACCTCAGACGGCCCAACATGCATGCTTTCAATATTGCATAGTTGTATGCAAAATAGGAAGTTTGGTGCATATCACCAACTTCTTGGATACGCCTAAGAAATAGTTATGAGAGATTGTTTTGGTTATGAGAGATTGTTACTGGATGTTCAACTTCAATGCTTTGATGTGATTCTTTGGCATTATCGTCTTATGGACTTTATGATAATTTGGATGGTTAGCATGCAACTTAATTATTTGTGCCATGAGTTTTGCAAATGCAACATTTTTGTGGACAACAAGCATATATGTGACCAACGAGTCGATGCATCAACCAATACCATGAAATATTTAAATGATCTACATGATGGTTGGATTTGTCCAGTATCCTCTTGAATTTACTATAGAAAAGAGAGAGAGAGAGAGAAAGAGGGGGGGAGAGAGAGAGAGAGAGGGTTGAAGGTATCTTTGCTAGGGACGGTCTTGTATTCAACTTCCTCAAAGAACATACTTGGAAAATCATATTGGAATACGTGAGATCCTTAATGTTGGTAAGGTGATACCCATGTGTCAGTTTAAGGATACCGCACATCATGTCTCGACTTGAGTGTCCTAGAAGTTCACGCCACAACACAAATGTGCTCATCTTGTTGGAATTATTCAATAATATGGGCCATACATGTAAAATTAATTGTGTTGGGCTATCTAAATAATTAAGCCAAATTAAAGTGGTCTATTTGAAAAATTGGCTTAAGGGTATAATTGTCATGGAATTAATGTGTAGATACCGGAGATAAATCTAATTTGATGAGGGGCCAAATTAGAAATATTAAAATATATAAATATATGTATTCATTAGGGTTATGGTTCCCAACTTATACGGCCACCAAAAGAGAGGTTTTCTCTTTTTCTCTTCTGCATCCCCATCAACAGAAAGAGAGGAACAAAGGATTCGGATTCTTCTTTGTCATTAAGGATCGTAGTAAGTTGGAAGATCGAACCCCATAAAAGGACGATCGCTTCAAGATCCATCAAGCCTAGCAATGGATTCAGGTACGCTTCCGCAATTTAATTTATGTTCTTCATATCATGAATCAACAGGCATTAATTTCTAGCAAGTGGTATCAGAGCCTTCCTATTTGATTTATGAGATCAAAGTTTCATAATCATTTTTTGTTAATTTTCAGGAACCCTAAATAGTTCCATCTAATTTAATTTAGGGTTCTTATTGTTCGATTAATTTTTTTTATAATCAACCAATTTAGATCCCTACTTACGTATAATGTTGTTTTAAGGGGGAAAAAAGTCAAATTCATCCGATTTAGGGTTCTTCATATTCATTATCATATTTTACAATGAATTCAGTTTGGATGGGATCGACAGATAAGCATTGGTGATGGGTTTGTTTATTTTATGTTTAAACAAACCACCTATAGAAGATGAATGCTTCAATTAGTAAATTGTTGTTTACTTTAAGTCGGTATGGTCTTTCCAGATGCTTGTGAGATACTTGTGCATTACAATAGTCTTAATACTTGGAATTTGGAAAATAGTAGTATAATTAAGAACATGAAAGAACACTGTTATAGTATTATGGATGGGACTTGATAGTGTTTGGCAACCGATTCAAACTTTATGAAGAAATTGCTATCAGGAATTTCTGAATTGCTATTGGCATATATTTTCTCATTTTGGTTCAGTGCGTACTTTTAATTATTCATCCAGTAGTTGGAAATCTTAGCGGTGTTAATATGTGCATAAGGATGGCAAAATTTTGTCAATATATAAGAAAGTTTTTTTTCCGACAATATATATATAATATATATATATAAGCTTTTAATATTGTCAGCCATCTATAATATTTCTTTAATATTAGCAAGTCTTCAAGGCATCAGAAGCTCTAAATATTGTATACAATATCATAAAGGCATTGGATGATTACCTTCTCTAAGGTTTATTAGAAGAATATTATCTTCTCTGGATATATATATTTTTAATAGATAAATTTTTGTGTAATCTTTATAGATTATCTGATGTAATCTTTTGATGCACATATTCAGTACAATCTAATCAGTTGATTATTGATTATTTAAATTTAAATATGCATGTACATACCGTTTTTGGACATGATTCAGTTTTTGTAAAATTTAGTCAACATTCAAATTTTTGATGCCTTTTGTGACTAACAATAGTTGTCTAATATTCTAAGTAGACTCATTGAAACAAGATGTCGCCAAAGTAACATCTCTTGCGTTGATAGCCTATGAGGGATGTTGGATGTTTGTGTGTGTATATTCATGCGGGTATTAGTCGGCCCAAAGGAAGGTTAATACTTGGCCGAATTGTACACATACTTGTGGTGATAAATGTGTGACAATTATAAGAATTACATGTGAATAATAACCCGATCCAAAGATAGACTTATTATTTGACATGACTTATTGTCAACGTTTGATCATTACACCAAGAAGACCACTTGCAGTTAATATCACTGTCCAAAGACTTGATATTAATGATGTACTAGGTATCTTGAGATGGGGTTCACCATTATTTGAATTTGTTTGACTATATTTTACGCTTTGGTTATTTGTTAGAGAATGTTTATTTTTGTTGCTTTGTTCTCTTTACAGTTAATGTTGTTAAAATATCTGCCAATAAGATTTTAATTTTCATGTTTAATGTGATAAACTTTAAGGATAAAAAGAAATGAATACAGTAGCTACTAAGGGTCCATGTCAAAATAAATAACAATATAAAACTAAGGGTTGTTCTTTTGTGATAAGACATGACACAAAAGGAAGAAATGTACAAAGTACCATGCATGGCGTATAAAGAAAAGTATATTTCTAAATTTGGTATGTTCTGAGGTTAATTTAGATTTAGTACCTAAAAACACATGGTGATACTACCCCACATTAGTGTTTATAGACAAGGTTGTTTGAGCTACCGAAGCCAATTGATGGTGAAAGATATATCTATGTGGGTAACGACAAATCGATAGAAGTGAAAGCAATAGGACATTTTAGGTTATTTTTAGGAACCGATTATTATTTGGATTTGATAGACACTTTTATTGTACTGTCTTTTAGACGAAATTCAATTTCAGTTTCCTTAATGGACAAATCTGGTTATCATTGTTCATTTGGAAATAATAAGTTTAGTCTATCTTTAAATCCAAATATTATTGGTAGTGGTTCCTTTAAGATTTATGATCACCTATATTCAGTTGAAACTATTGCAGCTTAAATAAAACCTTACAAGTGGAGTCATGTGGTACTAAACACAAAATTAACAATAATAAAAATTTAGCCTCATTATGACTAAGCTATTAGGTCACATATCT
>JANAVB010026998.1:1379010-1399933 GCA_029216955.1 Iris pallida
GTATGTAAACAGAGAGAGAACTGCAATAGAAATATCTACTATAAATAGAGACTAACAGTGACTAGTGAGTCAGATTACAATATAGACATGTAAATGGCATAGGAGATTCTAATGCTACACTAACCTCGACATCTTCCTTACCCCCTACGAAACATTGACTCCTATTTGGAAGAGAAACCAGGTTCCGCATCTAAAATGAAAGAAGTGCATTCTCAGATTGGAAGCACTTCGGTGAATTCGCAATGGGCCTTATCACCCAGCCATGATGCATGACAGAAGAGAGCGAACACTCAAGTGTATGGTAATACAGTGCTTACCTTTGCACCAAGAGGAAGTCCGACCTAGCTAGTCAAAGGAGAAAAGAGTGAGAGGTGCCCCTGGCTTAGGCTAAGCGGTCTATCCACGCTCATATATCCAAAAAAGAATTCGTCGGGGCCCGTAGTGCGCTGCAGGAGATTCATAGACCGCATTGGAAGGAGAAAAAAGAAGTTGCTACACTACTTGGATAGTATTCACATGTCTATTTCTACTCTCCCGTACCCCCAATCAATACACAAGGATCCAACCAGGTTATGTTATGATTCCATGCAAAGGCCCCCGAAGGGTGATACATGGATGTCCCATAAATGGGGATTCTAGGAGATTCTAGGATACCCAGTAAATGGGATAAGGATTCAAGGAGACTCTGTGATCATAAGAGTATATGTCACAAGTGATCAATGAACCAATGAAGCATAGTGATACGCCATGTAAGTGAAACGCACAGAACATGTAGTACCCGATGCTCCCTAAGGATAACATCTCAAGAAGGGATCCATATAGTACCAATCCGTGTGACCAACGTGACAGTAACAAGTAAAGTAATTTAATGCAGGAAATAATTCTAAGCAGGATATAAAATGATCAAAGAATGTACTCGCCTGGTATCTGAGTGTCCGGATGAAATGTACTGTCCGAGGAGAGGTGTCTGGCTCCAAATCAGAACAACACAAGTCACAACAAGTCCAAAATGGTATAATGAAGTCCTACTATGCATTCTACATGATTCTAGGTCAATCTAAGCCAAAGTCAACTATTGGTCAACTCCGGTCAACCCTAGAAGTCAAACTAGGTCAACTATGGTCAAACTAGGTCTAACAAGTTTACACTAGTCTAGCAAGTCTATTCTAGGTCTAAATAAAGCTATACAAGCCCAATCTAGGCTCACTAGTCAAACTGACTCACATATATGCCATAGGCTGTATCATGCCTATAGGCCAACCCTAACACATACCCAAGTCAAAATCTATATCTAAAACATAACACTCTTATTGATATATATATGTAATCTAATACATATATATATATATATATATATATATATATATATATATATAATACATATATTTAGTAAACACACATACACATATATGATACTAAATTATATATATATATATACCTACATAACCTATACACCCATTGCAAGTATCTATATTAGATGCATATATAATACACAAACTATATTATATATATAGATACACATTTTCTATATTGTATACATTAGACATATACATATAACTTCAATAGGAAATAGGATATGTTGGCCCATTGGTCATATGGTCAACCTGATTTTAATAATTGATCAAACTCTGTTTGGATATTTGAAGCTAGTCAGGATGTATCAGACTCTTGGACATGAACAAGAACAGCTATCTACACAGTTTAAGACCGAAGCTATGTTTGCCTGCTCGAGTCTGTATTTCCTTTAAGCAATGTATTTTTCATTTTATTGAGTCTAGGAATACGTTGTACACCGAGTCGTACTGGCAAATAGGCTATTCTAAAATATTTTCAAAATACTTTTAAAATATCCTTTGTTTTGAAAAATATTCTTTTAAACAAAAGCTTCAAAAAGGTTTTCAAAAAGGTTTTCAAAAATCTCCAAAAATTGATTTTAAAACCCTAACCTAACCCTGACAGAACTCGGCCAGAGTTCGGCCAGAGTTCGGCCAGAGTTCGGTTGGTGGCCGTTTGATTTTTGAATTCTCTGGAACTTGGTCCTCCTGCAGTTGCAGATTTGACCGAGATTTCCTCATCGAGTTCTGCCCGAATTCTGCCAGAATTCTGTCTTTGGAATTCCTATAAATAGAGAAGGATTTCGATCATTTCAACTCACTCATTCACTTTCAATCTTCTCTCTATCTAAAGCTTTCAGTCTTCCAATGAGTTTTTTTGAGCTTTCAATTTCAGATCCCAAGCCAATTACAATCCTCTAGTCGATTTGCCAGTGCGGTACGGTCTAGAAGTTTCTGAGAGATTGTAATCAGAAGGCTTGATTGAAGAATACCTCTTCACATTTGAAGTTGGACGAGTTCTTCGTATCAAAGCTCGCGTTGTAGAAGTTGCAAGGACTTCGTAAGAAAACTTGCGGTTTTTCCAATAGTGGATTCAACTGGTAGCAAGAGTTCTACCGATTGGATTAGTCCTCAACAGAGGGAAACCAGTATACATCGCTGTCTTTGCGTTTGCTTTCTTATCTCTGCTTTTACTTTACTTAGTTGTGATTATTATTCTGTGATCTTGCTGCTAACATTTTTTAATTAGCAATTTTCTGCTGCCTACTCTATTCATCCCCCTCTAGAGTATTGTGCTTTACGATTTCATTCCTACAATTGGTATCAGAGCGGGTGTTACAGGTAAAGCAGGGTAACAGTGCAATTATTTATTCATTTTAATTAACTGTTATATAGATCACAGCACAACACATGGCAACTGTGAAATTCACAAGTGAAGGCCAGGCCACAAACAGACCTCCACTGTTAGATGGTACGAACTATAGCTATTGGAAAACACGGATGAGTTTCTTCTTAAAATCTCTTGACTTTGATTTATGGTCTATTGTTATTGATGGCTATCAAAAGCCACCTCGTATAAATGTTGATGGAGTTTTAGTTGAAAAACCCCATAGCAGATATACAGAGGAGGAAAAGAAAAAGGTCAGTCTTGACGCATGTGCTATTAATGCTCTATTTTGTGCTTTAGACAGAACTGAATTTAACAGGGTGTCTATCTGCACAACGACTAATGAAGTGTGGAAGCTACTTAAAGTCACACATGAAGGCACGACTCAAGTCAAAGAATCTAAAGTCAGCAGACTTACTCAAGAGTATGAGGTATTCAAGATGAAGCCCAACGAAACAGTTACTCAAATGTTCGAAAGATTCTTGGATATTGTAAATCCTTTGTCCTTCCTAGGCAAAGAGTACAGTAACCATGAAAAGATTCGCAAACTCCTGCGAGCACTTACCAAGAACTGGATTCCGAAGGCTACTGCAATCATTGAAGGGAACGACCTCACAACTATGTCCCTCGAAGTACTCATGGGTAAGCTACTCACTCATGAACTGGAGCTACAAGATTTTGAAGAGCCTGCACCAAAGGAGAAGATGATCGCTTTCAAGGCTCAGCACAGAAAAGCTGCTGAAGGTGACTCAGACAGCAATGAATCTGATACTGAAGATCAAGCACTCCTAGCAAGGAAATTCAAAAGATTCATGAGATATGAGAAGAGAGCCAAAGAAAACAACAGCAGCAACAACTGGTATCAAGATGATGCTGTCTGCTACGGCTGCAAGAAGAAGGGACATATGAAGAAGGATTGTCCTACAAACTCATCATCAAGCAAGAAGAGCAACAGGTATGAAAAAGGGAACCTGAAGAGATCAACATCTAGAAGATATGCCAATACCAGCATATGGCATGAAAGTGAAGCCAGCGACTCAGAAGACGAACAATCAGAAGACGCTGCAAACGTATGCTTTATGGCATCCGATCAGGTACCTACTGAACCTGTAGTTGATACTTATGATGACTTCACCTTTGAGCAATTAGGAGATGCCTTCAGTGACCTGATGACTGATTACAGGAAACTGCATAGCAAGTATCAGACCTCTAAGAAGGTACTCAAAGAGTACAAAGGTGAAATATGTAGACTTACCGACCTACTAGCCGAGGTTAGAAATAATGTTAGTGAGTCTGGTGAGCTTTCTTCAATAAAGCTCTTATTACACGAGACTACCAAGTCATCTGAAGAGAAGGACAAAGTTATTGACCAACTCAAGGAAGAACTTTCTAAAGAGAAGAAAAGTCTTCAAAGTGCACAAATCAGAATGGAAACACTCACTTCTGATTATACTAAGTTGTATGACACTTCCAAAAGATTGGAAATTAGGTTAGAAAAACAGCCTGAGCCTGCTGCTTCCTATCCTAACACGTGTCACTTACCGAAAAATTGGAACATTCCTAAGCCAAACACTGTCAGACCTAACCCTATCAAACCTTTACCCCAAAAGGTTAAGCCCAAACAGGATTATAGGCTTGCTTTCTTCTATACTAGAAAACCTAAACCTACCAACCATGCACACCACTCAGCTTTCAACACTCGACATGCAAAATGTCATTATTGTGGCCTCATTGGTCATATTTTATCTGCATGTAGAATCAGAAAGCTTGTTGATTTAAATATTTATGCTTGGATACCAAAGGCTAACATTTCAGGACCCTACAAGAAATGGGTACCAAAAGTTTCATCTGCAAACTATTTTTTAGGTGGAACACCCTTCACATGCTAAAAACAAATGGATCCTCGACAGCGGTTGCTCACGGCATATGACCGGTGACGCTACACTATTTGCAACACTGTCGAAGAAAAAGAAGGAAGGCTATGTTTCCTTCGGTAATAACTTGAAAGGGTATATTATTGGTATCGGTGATGTTGGTAAGTCTCCTTATCCTGTTATTAAAAATGTCTGTCTGGTTACCGAGTTGAAACATAATCTACTCAGCGTAAGTCATTTGGCTGATCATGGTTATGGCATCAACTTTGGCAAAGACAAATGTACTGTAGTTGATAGCTCGACTGGTAGTACTATCTTTGAAGGTATCAGGGAAGACAACATATATGTTTTCTATTTGTTGGAAGAAACTAACATTTCAGGTAGATGCTTAATGGCTAAAAGCGATGAGAGTCATCTGTGGCATATGAGACTCGGTCACGCAAATATGGACACAATATCAAGATTATCCACAAAGAAGCTAGTACGCGGTTTACCGGACATTACATTCAAGAAGGATTCGGTATGCAGCCAATGTGAAAGGAACAAAGCTACCAGATCCACATTCAAGTCAGTAAACACAGTATGTACTACTAGACCTCTACAATTGCTTCATATGGACCTATTTGGTCCTAGCAGAGTTGCTAGCCTCGGAGGTAAACTTTATGCTTTTGTAATTGTAGATGATTTCTCTAGATACACGTGGGTATACTTCTTGACACGCAAGAATGATACATTATCCGAATTTGTCGCCTTTTGTAAGAAAGTTCAGAATGAAAAAGGTTACATGATCACTCGTATAAGAAGCGATCATGGTGGCAAATTCGAGAATGCAGAGTTTGAGCAATTTTGTGACACACACGGTTTTGTACACGAGTTCTCCTGTCCTAGGACTCCACAACAAAATGGAGTTGTGGAACGTAAGAACAGAACTCTATCCGAAATGGCCAGAGTGATGTTAAACCAGTTTAGTCTACCCAAATATTTCTGGACTGAAGCTGTCAATACAGCTTGCTTTGTTCTCAATAGAGTTCTAATTCGACCCAAATCGAAGAAGACTCCATTTGAGTTATGGTTTGATAGAATTCCATCTGTTTCATATTTTAGAATATTTGGTTGTAAATATTTTATTCTTAATACAAAAGACAATTTGGGAAAGTTTGACGAAAAGGCCGATGAAGGTATATTTTTAGGTTATGCGGCTAAGAGCAAAGGATACAGAGTCTTCAACAAACGAACCATGATCATCGAAGAGTCAATCAACGTCACTTTTGATGAACTGAATCAAATGACTATCGATGACAATGATGAAGATCCAACTGTACCAAGCTCAACAACAGCTGATTCTCAACCAAGCTCGGCACTAGCTGATCCTCCTAGAGAAGATTCAGGAACCAGCTACCTTCAGAGTCTGCCAAAAAGATTAAAATTTACAGCTGATCATCCAAAGGATTTGGTAATTGGTGACATTACCAAAGGTGTAAGTACTCGTACATCCAGTAGAGGTATTGTTTCTAGTGTTGCATTTATTTCACAGCTAGAACCCAAAACTATTGATGAAGCATGTAGTGATAGTTTTTGGATAGATGCTATGCAAGAGAAATTAAACCAATTTGAACGGAATCAAGTTTGGGAACTTGTTACCAAGCCTATTGATTGTCCGGTCATTGGCACCCGTTGGGTATTCCAAAATAAACTGAATGAGAATGGTTTAGTGACTCGTAATAAGGCTCGACTCGTAGCTCAAGGATACAATCAAGAAGAAGGTATCGACTACGATGAGACTTATGCCCCAGTTGCGTGATTAGAATCCATTCGCATGTTATGTGCATTTGCATGTTTTCATGATTTCAAACTATTTCAAATGGATGTCAAGAGTGCATTTTTAAATAGTTTTATTAAAGAAGAAGTTTTTGTAGCACAACCTCCAGGTTTCACAGATTTTAAAAACCCTGATCATGTTTTCAAGTTGAAGAAAGCTTTGTACGGTTTAAAACAAGCCTCTCGTGCTTGGTATGATCGACTAAGCTCTTTTCTACTTGACAACGGTTTTTCAAAAGGCAAGGTTGACACTACACTTTTTATTAAGTCCTTTAATGGTAAGCTTCTTTTAATACAAGTCTATGTAGATGATATCATATTTGGATCTACTGATGAATCTCTGTGTCAAGAATTTTCTAAGTGTATGCAGAATGAGTTTGAGATGAGCATGATGGGAGAGCTGAAATTCTTTCTCGGACTGCAAATCAAACAAAATGACAATGGGACGTTCATAAATCAAGTCAAGTACATAAAAGATTTGCTAAAGAAGTTCGATCTGGACAATGTCAAACCTATTGGCACTCCGATGGCAACTTCAACAAAGCTTGATATTGATGAACAAGGCAAGCCGGTCGACACACGTAAGTATCGAGGTATGATCGGTAGTTTACTTTATTTAACTGCTAGTCGTCCAGATATAATGTTTAGTGTTTACCTGTGTGCACGTTTTCAAGCTAATCCAAAGGAATCACATCTGTGCGCAGTTAAGCGTATCTTTCGATACCTTAAGGGCACTTCTTCTGTTGGCTTGTGGTATCCCAAAATTAAGTCCTTTGACCTTACTGGTTATTCGGATGCAGATTTTGCTGGATGCAAAGTTGATAGAAAAAGTACCAGTGGCACATGTCATTTCTTAGGCAAAGCTTTAGTCTCATGGTTTAGTAAAAAGCAAAATTCTGTAGCCCTAGCAACAACAGAGGCTGAGTATATCGCCGCAGGACGTTGTTGTGCTCAGATTTTGTGGATGAAACAAACCTTGGAAGACTATGATTTATTTTATACACATATTCCCATTTTCTGTGATAACACGAGCACTATTAATTTGACTAAGAATCCTGTATGTCATTCTCGTACAAAACATATCGAGATTAGACATCATTTTCTTAGAGATCATCATCAAAATGGAGATATTGACCTTGTATACATAGATACTGAGAATCAATTAGCTGACATTTTCACAAAACCTCTAGCAGAAGATCGTTTCAATTATTTACGTCGAGAATTAGGAATTTTGGACGTCAATAATATTAATTAATTTTGTTTTATGATTTTATTTCAATATACAAAAATTGTGTTAGAGACAAGCCAATAAAGAGTCTGTCTGTCACCACAACTACGGTTGAAGTGAAGCGGTACTTAAGAGTTCCCCGGTGAACCTCCGCCAGCTGGGACAGTACTCCTACAGCTAATCTGAAACAGTCGCTGTGTAATGATACTTAATCTATAAAATAATATTAATTATGTTAATTGAAGGTTGAAATTACTAATCTTTGAATTAAATATTTGAAATGAGTCAACGAAAAAGAAAGTATTTCAAACCAAACCCAGGCGAATTCGGCCAGACTTCGGACCGAATTCGGCCCGAGTTCGGTTGAGGGTGTCAGGTTATATATACCAGAACCCGAGAGCCTTTCTTTCTCATTTCTTCTAAACTACATCATAACCAGCAACAGCAGCCGCGAAGGAGCCCCGAACCCTAGTTCTTCACCACCCCTATCTTCTAATCCAAGTGGTGAAATCAATCCAAACTTTGGATTCGTGCGGAGTTCGTCGTTCTCTTCGACATACTTTGATTTCGGGAGGTATAACTCCATCTTTCTCCACTTTTCAATTAGTGCATATTTACTTCTATTTGCACAAATGGCACCTAAGGGATTCAACCCCTTTAAGAGGAAGAAGACAACCAACCCAAGTGAGGAAGGTTCATCTTCGGATCCACCGACTAATTCCCTATTTTCGCCAGTCCAATCTAGCGACGGCGCGTTCGACGGGTTTTACTTTCAAACCCTAGACCAAGCCTTACTGTGGTATGGAGACTTCTCCATGAGATCCATATGCACAGGCGCACCCATCAAGTGGACTGTATTTCCTGATCATCGCCATTTCTTTGAGGCATTAGGATTACAGCATTTTGTTAAACTCTGTTTTCCCGTAGCAACTAATGCCATTAGATTGTTTTACTGCAATATCATATTAAACACTTTTGTTGTAAGCACACGTGTTGGAGGATTAGATATCAATTTCAATGATATTCTCTTAGCGGAGATCCTTGGTATTCCGAACGAAGGTGAACCGCTTGTTGACATCACTGAGTTTGATTTCCCCGAAGGCACGACACTTACAAGTTTCAAAGCTGAACTTTGTGCACCTGATAGAGTTCGCTCTAGAAAGTTCAAGGCAAACAACCTGAACTTGTTTAATTATGAATTGCACCGTATCATTTCTTCTACTCTCCTTCCAAAATCTACTTCGAAGGATGATGTCACGCCTCTTGAATTATCTGCTATGTATCATATTCTTAAGGGGATTCCATTTTCTGCCCCTAAGACCATTATTCAGATGATGGGACGTTGTCGTGCAAGAGATAGAAATCTCTCTTATGCGATGATTCTCCCACGCATCTTCCAGCGTTTCGACATTGACTTATCTACTTGTGCTCAAGACCCTGAGCCCAAGGTTCTCAAGTTATCTCGTCGCAGTATGAATGCATCTGCTCCTCCTCCTGCTCCTGCTACTGCTCTACCTCCTCCACCTCCTCAGCAGTATGCTATAACTTTTGAGGGCATATACCAGCACATTTCAGATTTGCACGTCTCCATGACGGACATGGCTCGCGAACGTGAGTTCCACGATGTCACCCGTTACGCAAATTCATTAGCTGATCTTCGTTTCGCCCAGACTGGACATTCAGCCGGTTCTATCCCTAGAGATCCAGCTTTCTCTGGTTACCACTGTGAGGATGAGGCTGTTTATGCCTACTTCCAGCCCGGTAACACATATGATTGGTACCGTTCTGACCGTGCTCCTCTTCGTGATTATGTGGTGAGTTTTACACTGGCGCTCCTCCTCACCCTTCTAGCACGGATACCTCTGGAGTTGGTCCTTCTGGACATGCTGGTCATCATACTGATGATGATGATGAGGAGGAGGAGGAGGAGTTTTGATATGTTAGTTGATATGAGACTTAGACATTATCTATTGTACACTTGAAAATGCTCCGACATTCCAAGTTTTTCTATTTTCAGACTTTATTATCAGTATTTTTTGAGGACTTGTACTTGATTTGTTTTATTTGATGTCATCTGAACATCTTTATCATTATCTTTATGGATTTCGTAGTTTATGGTTTATATCAGTTTATTTACTTAGCATTTCTTTATCTGCTTCTCTACTATAAACTGCCTGTGACATAATTCTTTGTTTCTTATAAACTGCCTGCGTACAAATACATGCCTGTGATGTCATTCAAATTTTCTTTACTATTATTTATCATATGTATTTTCTTGTGTTTCTTCACTGTTTGTTATTTATGCATTGATTGCGGGGGAGTTTTTCTTCTTTTGCAATTATTTTGCTAAATGACAACGGGGGAGAAAAATAAAGATCTAACATTTCTTTTTAGAAAATGCAGGACATTAACTATTTTTGTTTTTATTTTCAAGCTTAAATGTTATATCATTCATAGTTTGTCAATTATCAAAATGGGGGAGATTGTTGGCCCATTGGTCATATGGTCAACCTGATTTTAATAATTGATCAAACTCTGTCTGGATATTTGAAGCTAGTCAGGATGTATCGGACTCTTGGACATGAACAAGAACAGCTATCTACACAGTTTAAGACCGAAGCTATGTTTGCCTGCTCGAGTCTGTATTTTCTTTAAGCAATGTATTTTTCATTTTATTGAGTCTAGGAATACGTTGTACACCGAGTCGTACTGGCAAATAGGCTATTCTAAAATGTTTTCAAAATACTTTTAAAATATCCTTTGTTTTGAAAAATATTCTTTTAAACAAAAGCTTCAAAAAGGTTTTTAAAAAGGTTTTCAAAAATCCCCAAAAATTGATTTTAAACCCCTAACCTAACCCTGACAGAACTTGGCCAGAGTTCGGCCAGAGTTCGGCCAGAGTTCGGTTGGTGGCCGTTTGATTTTTGAATTCTCTGGAACTTGGTCCTCCTGCAGTTGCGGATTTGACCGAGATTTCCTCATCGAGTTCTGCCCGAATTCTGCCCGAATTCTGCCAGAATTCTGTCTTTGGAATTCCTATAAATAGAGAAGAATTTCGATCATTTCAACTCACTCATTCACTTTCAATCTTCTCTCTATCTAAAGCTTTCAGTCTTCCAAAGAGTTTTCTTGAGCTTTAAATTTCAGATCCCAAGCCAATTAGAATCCTCTAGTCGATTTGCCAGTGCGGTACGGTCTAGAAGTTTCTGAGAGATTGTAATCAGAAGGCTTGATTGAAGAATACCTCTTCACATTTGAAGTTGGACGAGTTCTTCGTATCAAAGCTCGCGTTGTAGAAGTTGCAAGGACTTCGTAAGAAAACTTGCTATTTTTCCAATAGTGGATTCAACTGGTAGCAAGAGTTCTACCGACTGGATTAGTCCTCAACAGAGGAAAAGCAGTATACATCGCTGTCTTTGCGTTTGCTTTCTTATCTCTGCTTTTACTTTACTTAGTTGTGATTATTATTCTGTGATCTTGCTGCTAACATTTTTTAATTAGCAATTTTCCGCTGCCTACTCTATTCACCCCCCTCTAGAGTATTGTGCTTTACGATTTTGTTCCTACAGGATATATAGAGAGGGTGTGAGTATGTGAGATGAGTGAGTGAACTGTGAGGAAAAGAGGGACTGGAACGGTGTGACAGTAAGCCTAGGGTGTGTGTGTAATGGTGTGTGTGAGAGAGAGAAATATGAGTGAGAGAGGGGAACACAAAGTGTGTGTACTTGTGAGTGTTGTGTGTGTGTGTGTTTGTGGAGGGCAATGTGAGTGTCAAGGAGAGGGAAAACATCAATCAATTCTCAGGTTTTACCTATCTCAGATTTGAGTCTAACCAAGTGACAGTCCACATATAGCCTAAACTCAGATTAGAATTAAGAACCAAACCACCTATAATAATCCCTGTTAATCTCAGTTAAAAAGGGAAGGAAATCAACTCGTTGAACCCCATCAATCTCAGGTTTTTATAAAAACAGTCAATACCTCCTAACACCCTCAATTCGAAATCAACTCATAACCAATTCAACCCAAATCTTGCACACAAGTAGATAACTAATAGGAGAACCATGTCAGGGACTTAGATATGTAATAACAACACTTAACTTAATCAAAACAACTGACAAAACTCATATTTAAAAACTGAAAACTAACAGAAAAATACATGTATCAGTTTTCTTTTGGTAAAACAGGAAAATGGAATCAAATCAAACTAAAATGCAAAAACAGTGGTTGGTAATGAATATACACATAGTGTACGTGTCAAACAATATATTGGTGACCACCCACGTGGACACAATGAGTCCAAACTGATGTAAAAACCCAATCGAACCCAGGACACAGTGCAACAGGAAACTCATCGTGCACGTGTGCATGCGTGTCGTACACACGACACAGGACACAACGTGTCTCGAGATCACTAACCTAGGTAGCCTACCTATAGGACTACACATTAGGCTAGGCAACTTGTGTCCAAGTTGTGTCAGTGAGTGATACGAAAACCGTATCAGTGTCAAGTAATCCCGACTGAACTGTCAGTCCAAACCCAGTGCAAGGAGGATTACTCCCTCGACACGCCACGTGGGCCCCTGAAACTTAAAACGTGGTGTGTCAGTCACTGCCCCATGGGGTGTGTCGAATCTCGTATCCAGTGGTCGCGTATCGTGTTCGGTGCAGCTCCCGAACAGCAGGACAACGTGCACAGCCTGCACGCGCGCGTGCACCCACGTGTGCACGTGTCGAATCCGACACGACACGACACAGAGACACCCCCAGTCCAAAAGAAATCGATAAGCAACATCAAAAAGTAAATTCCTATTCATTTAGTTTCTAAAAATTAGATCGAAATGCCCATTGGGGCATTTCATCAAACAGTTGAACAAGGACACTGATACATGTCCAAATAGGACACGAATTGGACTCAAATTCTAGGGTTTCCTATTCCTACAGTTAGGTTAGGCCTAGGGCTCCCTAGATATACAATAAAATTAGAATTTCATGGTGTAGATTGAAAGTTACCTCTATGTATCAAAATCCCCAAAAAGCTCTAAAGAGAGGTGTTCCTCTTGATGGTCAAACTTCTCCAAATTGATTTGAATATGAGAATAACATGTAACAACAGCAAGAACACTTCATTTAAAATCCATTGCAATTTGTTTGAGGGAAAATGGAGCTAAAATAGAATTTCTAGGGAATTTTGAAGTTGAAAAATTACCTATTTCTAAAGCTTGTTCTTCCTTAGAGGCTAGCCCTAATTTCTAGGAGGATATTTATAAGGGGGAATCCCTAGGTCTAGGTTTATGTGGCCGACCAAGTAGGGATTGGGTTAGTGCTAGGTTCATATGGCTAATGGATTGGCTAGTCATTAATCAATGTTCAATCACAAGTCATGACTTGTGTCTAATGTCTTCTATTCTAACTCTATATTCCTAATTGATTCTAATAAGTAGAGTATGGTTAACTTAACTTAACCTAGGGCCTCATTCTAACCAAGTCTAAACTCAACTAGGACTAGGTCACAAAGTCAAAGCTAGTCAAAGTCAACCTAGTCAACCTACATTCAAACAATTCCAAAATAATTTCTAAAAATTCCCATAAATTCAAATAAATTCAAATAAATTCTAATAAATTCAAATAATCCCAAAAATGTCAAAAATACCCTCAAACTTGAAATGTGATAGTGATAAATCTACCCTCGTTAAAAGAATTTTGTCCTCGAAATTGAAAGGCAAAATGCAACTGATGAGAAGGATAGAAAGTATACCTCACGGTCCAAAAAGATATGGGTAACGCTCGCGCATCTCTTCCTCCTGCTCCCGTCGATCCAGAATCTCCATTGGCTGCTCTGGATAGCTGAGAGAAGGACCAACCTCAATCTCCGAATGATCGAGCACATGGCTAGGGTCAGCCACGTACCGTCTCAACTGTGATACATAGAATACGTTGTGGACCCCCACTAGTACAGACGACAAGTCTAGCCTGTATGCCACATCACCGACTCTCCCGCTGATAACGAAAGGGCTGATGAAGCGCGGGCTAAGCTTCCCGTCTCCACCAAAACGTATCGTACCACGAGTCGGAGATATCCTCAAGAAAACCTGGTCTCCGACCTAATCACAAGCAAGGTCTCAATTAATTATGATAAACAAACATGATTAATAAAACACAAACAGATAAACCTAAATCTAATCCTACTCTAATCTGTACCTCAAACTCCAACGGCCTCCGGTGGCTATCGGCCCAGTACCGCTGTCTGTCCTGCGCTACGCGAAGTCTGTCCCGGATGAGCTTCACCTTCTCGGCTGCGTCAACAACCATCTCTGGCCCCAGTAAAGCTCGCTCACCAACATCATCCCAAGATAAGGGTGTACGACACCTACGCCCGTACAGAGCCTCGAAAGGTGACATCTCAATGCTGGCCTGGAAACTGTTGTTGTAAGCAAACTCCATCAAATATAGATGATCCTCCCAGGAACCTCCAAAGTCTAGGACGCACGTCCGCAGCATATCCTCAAGTGTCTGAATAGTCCTCTCTGACTGTCCGTCCGTCTGGGGGTGGTATGCAGTACTAAACTTGAGCTGAGAGCCCAAGCTGGTCTGTAGACTCCTCCAGAAATGGAAAGTAAAGCGACTATCCCGATCTGAGACGATGCTGACCGGAACCCCATGAATCCTGACTATCTGCCGCATATACATCTCCGCCAGCCTCTCTGTAGACGTACCCACCTTGAATGGCAAGAAGTGGACCGATTTGGTCAACCTGTCAATGATGACCCAAATCGTGTCTTTTCCTCCTGGTGTACGCGGCAATCATGATACGAAGTCTATAGTGATATACTCCTATTTCCACTCGAGAATGGGCAGCGGCTGCAACAATCCACCGGGCCTCTGCCTCTCTGCCTTGACCTGCTGACAGACCAAACACCTAGCCACGAAACGAGCCACCTCCCGCTTCATCCCGGACCACCAAACATGCTTCCTCAGATCTCGGTACATCTTGTTGGCACCCGGGTGTATAGAGTACTGAGATCTGTGGGCCTCCTGTATAACCTGCTCCCTGAGATCCGCTGGACACACATAACCTGGAACCGTGCCTCAAGGCACCATCCTCTGCAAGAGAAAACTCGCCCTCCAGCAATCCCGCTCGAACCTGCTCTCGGAGACACCGCAGAGCAACGTCCTCAAACTGTGCCGACTTGATCCTCTCCACCAAGTCTAACTGAATCTGTATGCCCCACATCTGCATCTGTACTCCGGGCACGATCACCTCAATCCCAAGGCTCTCCAAGTCTGCAAGCAAATGCCGATCTATGGTCAAACACATGGCTGTCGGATACCTACTCAAGGCATCGGCAACCACGTTGGCCTTCCCTGGGTGATACTGAAGTAGGATGTCAAAATCCTTCATCAACTCTAGCCATCTGTGTTGTCTCATGTTCAACTCCTTCTGAGTGAACACATACTTTAAGCTCTTGTGATCTGTGAAGATCTCCACCCTCTCACCATACAGATAATGCTTCCACAACTTCAGAGCAAATATCACTGCTGCCAGCTCCAGGTCGTGGGTAGGGTAGTTCTTCTCATGGGGACATAACTGCCTGGAAACATAGGCAATCACCTTCCCATGCTGCTGTAAGACGTGACCCAGCCCCTTCCCTGAAGCGTCACTATAAATAGTGAATCCACCTGATCCTGAAGGCAATGTCAGAATCGGAGCTGTCGTAAGCCGCTTCTTCAACTCATCAAAAGCTGCCTGACATTCCTCTGACCAAACATACTCAGTATCCTTCCAGGTCAACCGAGTCAACGGCTCTGCAACCCGGGAGAAATTCTGCACAAATCTTCGATAATATCCTGCCAGCCCCAGAAAACTCCTGATCTCTGCAACTGAAGTCGGCGCTGCCCATGCCTCAACTGCTACAATCTTCTTGGGGTCAAATGAGATACCATCTCCAGTCACCACATGCCCCAAGAAGTCCATCCGGTCCAAGAAGAACTCACACTTGGTGAGCTTCCCGTAAAGCTGCTCCTTTCTGAGAATCTCTAGCACTATCCTCAAATGCTCCTCGTGCTCCTCCTCAGTCTTAGAATATATCAAGATGTCGTCAATGAACACCACCACAAACTAATCCAGATAATGGTGGAACACCTTGTTCATAAGGTTCATAAACACTGCTGGTGCATTGGTTAGCCCAAACGGCATAACCAAAAACTCAAACTGCCCGTAACGCGTCCTGAAAGCGGTCTTGGGAATATCCTCCCCCTTCACCTTCACCTGGTGATATCCCGACCTCAGATCAATCTTGTAAAATACCCGAGCTTCGCTCAACTGATCAAAAAGATCGTCGATCCGCGGCAGTGGGTATTTGTTCTTGATCGTGAGGTTGTTGAGTGCCCTATAGTCAATACACATCCGTACTGACCCATCATTCTTCGGCACAAACAACACTGGTGCACCCATGGCGACGAACTCGAGTGGATGAAGCCCTTGTCCTGCAGCTCATCCACTTGCTTCTTCAGCTCCACCAGTTCACTGTTGTTTACCCGATAGACATGCTGAGAGATGGGTTCCGCTCCTGGAACCAAGTCTATCGAGAACTCAATGTCTCTGTCTGGTGGCAATCTCGACAACTCCTCTGGGAAAACATCCATATACTTTGCTATCAAGGGGTGTAGAATCGTCTGCTCTTCGACCGAGACCCCACAGAAGACTCCGCTGCTCTGCTCTGTCTGACGTCTGGAGTACTCGAACTCTGGCTCCCCTGGTGCTCTGAAGAGAACCCTACCCCCTTTGCAATCAATGCTGGCATGGTGCCTGCTCAACCAATCAATGCCTAGTACTATATCGTAGTTCGGCAATGGCATTACGAGCAGGCTCACCTCCAACTCACGGTCTCCCAAAACTACTCTTCGACCCTTACAAACATCACTCACGAGGATAATGCCACCCCCGGTCGTAATCTTGTAAGTCCTAGGCAATGATTCAGCTATGATACCGTGTCTAATCGTAAAAGATACTGATATAAAGCTATGCGAAGCACCGAAATCGAATAATGCAAAAGCTGGACTGGAGTCGAGAAGAATCGAACCTGCGATCAGCTCTCCGATGGCCTCCGCATCCTCTGCTGCCATGGCAAATCCTCGCCCCTGCTGGCCTCCCCTGGCCTGCTGCTGGTGTTGGACGAACCTCTGCTGCTGTGTCTGTAGGACTGGTCCCCTCTGCTGGCCTGCTGGAGCTCTGACTGCTGCCCCCTGAGCTGCTCGACCCATGCGACACTCCCTCATCTGGTGGTCTGCTGAGCCACACACCAGATACTGGCCCAGCCTCTTCCGGCACTCATTGAAGACATGCCGAGGCTTTTTGCAGTAGGCACAAGTAATACCCTGTCTCTGACCCTGCTGGTGCTGTCTCGGCTACTGCTGCTGGTGAACTGGCCTCTGCTGGATCGGCTGTGGCTGGAACTGCCTCAGCAGCTGGTGCTGAAAGTGGGGCCTCTTAGCCTGGCCCCCGCTGCTGCTGCCCCCAACTGGGTCTCCCCTCTTGGGCCTAAGCTCAAGATCATCCTCTGCCAACAAGGCTCCCGTCAAGATCTCCTCGAATGTGGCATCCCTGTTGCCCTTGGTCAAGGACTTGACCTCCTTGACTAGACCCTTCCAGAACCTATGGGCCTTCGCCGTCTCGCTCAAGCCCTCTACGAACCTATCGAGGCGGCCGAACTCCCCAGCGTACTCCTCCACTGAAAGGCTCCCATGGACTAGGCTCTCGAACTGCAACTCCAAGGCTCTGAGTGCTGAATCTGGGAAGAACTTCTTCTTGAAGAAGCCCTTGAACTCCTTCCAAGTCTGCCCAGCTACCCCCACACTAGGGTCTGACTGATACCAGGTGCGAGCAAGATCTCGCATCCGACTAGCTGCGGCCTCAATCTGGAGATCTGCTGGTATCCGGGCCAGGCGGAAGATCTCCTCTATATGCTCGATCCACTCATCAGCATATAGTATCCCCTCTGTCCCCAGGAAGTCTCTGGGGCTCATCTTCTGGAACTGCTCTATCCCCGATGTCCTCGGCTGATGGACCACTGGTCGAGCTGCAACTGTCGTAAGTGCCAACTCCATGCCCCTGTCCTGTCGAGCCTGCTGCCGGTCCATAAACTGCTGGAAGTATGCGAACATCTGTGCCGCATCCACGTATCCTGTAGGCGACGGCTGCTGGAAGGGCTCCTCTGCGATGACTGGGTCCTGTCTCCGAGCCGGTGGAAGCATACCCCCTGCTGGTGCTGCCGAGGTCTCAATACGAGCAGAGGTGGCAGGAGCTGCAGTCCCCTGGCCCTGCTGTACTGGTTGAGAGGTAGCAGTCCCCTCTATAGCATCCGCATGAATGGTACACTGTGATCGAGTCTCTACCATCCTGAAGATAGACAAACAAGAGTATCAATTTATAAGAAAGAAGCGAAATAACAAAGGCGGACAATTAAAATTTAAAGGATCAGCTGACAATAAAGATTTAGATGGCAATAAAAGAATTTTTCCTAAAGTGATTGAGTACCTTAAAAATTAATGTCCTATATCCTACTACAGGCTGTAGTGATACTCTAATTCGAATACCACTACACTTCTAGTCTAGACCTGCATGGGCCACCACTAAAAATGTGTTATAACCCGCACCCTAGAGTAAGGGCACGAGACGTGGGTACGTCCAGCCTACGTCGCAGTGTCGGCGGTAGAACGCTGTCCTAGATCTCAACATCTAGCAATAATATACTAAGCAGTTTATACTCCCCGAATGGGGGTGACATGATAGAAGTAAACTCAATCACAGCTAAAGAAGAAGTAGCACGATATGATATAGAACTCAAGGAAATACAGATGATAAAATAGTCTAAGATAATATCCCAGCAAATATCCAGAGTACAAATCTCAGCTACTGAATATGAAAGAATATATACAACTCAAAATCTCAGAACAGAAATAAAGTCTAGCTAAACAGTCTCAAGACAACATAAATTAAGATAAGGCCTAACTAAACTAGTCTAGGCAATGGGGGTGATGTCCTCAGCTAGAGCTGGGTCCTCCTGAGAGTCCATCTCGTAAGTGTCGTCTAGGGCTTCCCCGTAGAAGGTATCCACACAGGCCTCCTCCTCGTCCTCTGTAATAAGTTAAACAGGTCCATTCAGGACAGGAGCGAGCATAGTACATCTCAACAGTTCATAGCAAGTTAGAAAATATAATCATACAGTAAAGTAAGATACAGGTACTGAAGGAAATGCAGTATGTAAACAGAGAGAGAACTGTAATAGAAATATCTACTATAAATAGAGACTAACAGTGGCTAGTGAGTCAGAGCACAATATAGACATGTAAATGGCATAGGAGATTCTGATGCTACACTATGGAAAGATTCTGATGCTACACTACTTAGATAGTATTCACATGTCTATTTCTACTCCCCCGTACCCCCAATCAATACACAAGGATCCAACCAGGTTATATTATGATTCCATGCAAAGGCACCCGAAGGGTGATACATGGATGTCCCATAAATGGGGATTCTAGAAGATTCTAGGATACCCAGTAAATGGGATAAGGATTCAAGGAGACTCTGTGATCATAAGAGTATATATCACAAGTGATCAATGAACCAATGAAGCATAGTGATACGCCATGTAAGTGAAACGCACAGAACATGTAGTACCCGATGCTCCCAAAGGATAACATCTCAAGAAGGGATCCATATAGTACCAATCCGTGTGACCAACGTGACAGTAACAAGTAAAGTAATTTAATGCAGGAAATAATTCTAAGCAGGATATAAAATGATCAGAGAATGTACTCGCCTGGTATCTGAGTGTTAGGATGAAATGTACTGTCCGAGGAGAGGTTTCTGGCCCCTAATCAGAACAGCACAAGTCACAACAAGTCCAAAATGGTATAATGAAGTCCTATTATGCATTCTACATGATTTTAGGTCAATCTAAGCCAAAGTCAACTCTTGGTCAACTCTGGTCAATCCTAGAAGTCAAACTAGGTCAACTATGGTCAAACTAGGTCTAACAAGTTTACACTAGTCTAGTAAGTCTATTCTAGGTCTAAACAAATTTATACAAGCCCAATCTAGGCTCACTAGTCAAACTGACTCACATATATGCCATAGGCTGTATCATGCCTATAGGCCAACCCTAACACATACCCAAGTCAAAATCTATATCTAAAACATAACACTCTTATTGATATATATATATATGTAATCTAATACATACACATATATATAATACATATATTTAGTAAACATACATACACATATATGATACTAAAATATATATATATACCTACATAACCTATACACCCATTGCAAGTATCTATATTAGATGCATATATAATACACAAACTATATTATATATATAGATACACATTTTCTATATTGTATACATTATACATATACATATAACTTCAATAGGAAATAGGATATATAGAGAGGGTGTGTGTATGTGAGATGAGTGAGTGAACTGTGAGGGAAAGAGGGACTGTCCCTGTGTGACAGTGAGGCTAGGGTGTGTGTGTAATGGTGTGTGTGAGAGAGAGAAATGTGAGTGAGAGAGGGGAACACAAAGTGTGTGTACTTGTGAGTGTTGTGTGTGTGTTTGTGGAGGGCAATGTGAGTGTCAAGGAGAGGGAAAACATCAATCAATTCTCAGGTTTTACCTATCTCAGATTTGAGTCTAACCAAGTGACAGTCCACATATAGCCTAAACTCAGATTAGAATTAAGAACCAAACCACCTATAATAATCCCTGTTAATCTCAGTTAAAAAGAGAAGGAAATCAACTCGTTGAACCCTATCAATCTCAGGTTTTTATAAAAAAACAGTCAATACCTCCTAACACCCTCAATTCGAAATCAACTCAAACCAATTCAACCCAAATCTTGCACATAAGTAGATAACTAATAGGAGAACCATGTCAAGGACTTAGATATGTAATTAACAGCACTTAATTTAATCAAAACAACTGACAAAACTCATATTTAAAACTGGAAACTAACAGAAAAATACATATATCAGTTTTCTTTTGGTAAAACAGGAAAATGGAATCAAATCAAACTAAAATGCAAAAACAGTGGTTGGTAATGAATTACACATAGTGTACATGTCAAACAATATATTGGTGTCCACCCACGTGGACACAATGTGTCCAAACTGATGTAAAAACCCAATCGAACCCAGGACACAGTGCAACAGGAAACTCACGTGCACGTGTGCACGCGTGTCGTGCACACGACACAGGACACAACGTGT